>JXCR01115431.1:251845-321206 GCA_002079205.1 Phalaenopsis hybrid cultivar | reverse complement strand
TTTTATGTAAAATTTTGAATAAAAATCAAATGAAGATTCAAAAAGATGCAAAACATGAGACTTAAAATTATATGATTTGATGAAATGCATATACATTAATAATTGCAAAATTATTTCTCGATGCTTGATTTATGAATAGCGATGTTTCTCAGGTGCCATCTAATAATCCCTGTACAAAAATACAACAAATCAGATCCTAAAACTATTGGATTGACTATATTTCACATCTATCAAATTTAATTTTATTAATTTTGTCATGATGTTATGCTGTCATGATAATGAGTTTAAGGGTCTGTCTGTTTGGGGCAGCTGCAGCTTATTGGATAATTTGTTGATAAGCTGATTAAAAATAACTGCTGATAAGCTAGGTGCGGTAGTTATTACAAATTTTTAGTTTTTTTGGAAAATTCAGACCACAGCCAGAAAGCTGTCACCACACCCAAACAGGTACGGTGTGAAAACATTGTTTTCAGCGTTTTGAAAACGCATAAGTTGTCAAAACACAGTTTACCCAAATAAATCATGTGTGTTTTCAAAACGCCACCGCACCAAATAAGCTGCTCCAAACGGACCCTAAGTCACCAATTGCACAGTAAAATATATACTTCTATTCCTTCAAAAGTTAATAATATATTTAAATGTAAATAAAGGTCACAATAATCAAAATGAGACAATAATTGCATTATATATATATATATATATATATATAAGAGGAAAATGAGAATTGTTTCAAAAGAGAAGATAATTTGGTTGTTACTTTGTTATGTGGGTTATTAGCCTCACATTAAAAAGCGTGCAAGCCTTGATGTTCCCAAAGGAATATAATCACTTTTCCTTCTTTGTTTGTTTGATTAAAGCTGCGATACGAAGATTCATTGAGGGGACCAATTTAGATTTTGCATCCCAAGATTATGGATATTCCAAAGCATAAGAGTGACATCCAATTTTATTGGAAGATAAGAAAGTAATTTAAAATTTAAAATTAATTTTAATTAAATAGTGGAGCATTTACATAAATATTAATATTTACAAAATAGATTTTCTTTTCAATTAGAGAGCACACCTTTAATTATTAATCATCAATTTTTAATCTATCTATTATTAAGATTTAAGTTAAAAAATAATAATATTATTTTAAAAAAAAGTTAAATCAAGGTTTAAAAAATTAGACCGAACCGGTCGGTTCAACTAGTTCGATTGTGAATCGGTTGGTGGTCCTGTTATGGGGTAGCAGAAAACCTCTTCTGAAATGAATCGACTCAAGTCACCATAAAACTGCGGTCGAGCCGCAGAAACACCGAACCGTCGCGATTCACTCATGTAAGATTTTCGGCCTTTTTTGTTTCTTTTGTGAATCGTGATTTAAGGCAAAAGGGCAGAATCATAAATCTTGACAACAATTTTAATATAAAGTTCACGGACTCAGTTCAACCTCCAATTTAACTTCAATTCAATCATTAAATCTTGAATCTCTTAGGGTTCGTTTGGGGCAGCTCGTGTGTTTTAGGATAAGTTGTTTATCCTGAAACGCGACCCGCGGGCCTGCCGCAGGGGTTGACCCGCGGCCTGCGTTTAGTGTAAAAACTCAAATGCAGTTTCGGATAAGCTAGCGAAACGCTCGAACCAAACGGTACGGCGGCGTTTTGAAAACACCACCCGCACTTATAAGCTGACCCAAACAAACCCTTACTCTACAGATTCAACTTTCAACCCCCTTTTACATCAAGCTAAATTTTATCAGCATATTCGGATTCATTTATCCGCACGCTCTTTGAAAAAGACAAGATTCCCGACCTACAGCACTAGCCTCCTTCCTTGAAGCTTCATTGTTCCTTAATTATTACTCCCTCTCTCTCATATAATCACGTTTTATTCATCTGACATGAATGCTAATATATATATATATATATATAAACAATAGGCCACGTCAAAACAAGGCTTGCTAATTCATGCAAAATAAATAACTAAATAAATAAAAGAATAATGCCTTGTTGCCCAGCTCATTTTAAATCTAAAAATAATAATAATAATAATTTAAATCATTGTATGATTGAATCATAGCTTTTAAAAATAATTTTTAGCATATTCCTGTTACTTTTAAAAAGCATGAAGCCATTTGTTCATCTTTTGTCATTTTCCGCTTTATATGCATGTAGCCAACTTTAGTAAATTTATTCCTTATTCCGCTAAAAATATATAATTTTCACGATAATTATTTAGAAATTAGAAAAACATCGGGATTATTACAAATGTAACACTGTGAGGAGTCAAATTACAAAAATGTTTGGGAGAATCATGACATTGTGCGATTTGTGCAAATCTATTTTTGGCGTTTGTGAATTTAGGGTAAAAAAATGAGTAGGAGAACATAATATTGTACATTTTATCAGCTCAATCGCGTATTCTCTTTTTTGGTTGAAAATAGAAATAGAATATCAGTTTGTAATTGATATTGGTTTAGTCGAGTTTTTTTACGGATGAGTGCTAGGAAATTTGCGGTGGTGGAGTAATGGATTGTCGTCTTAACGTTGCGCGAGGATTCAACACGCACTCAGATGAAAATGAATCAAGTTGTGATGATATCAAAAGTTTTTTTACGTGGAAAACCCGTAAATGGGGAAAAATCATGGGGTATGATCCAGTTATAAAAACTCACTATAAGTTGATGATTACAAATGTCTATTGTCCCACATGCGAGAAAGTGTTAACAGTTTTCCAAGTTACAACGTCGACTGATGAAGTTGAGTCAACGGTGGTCGACGGTGGTAGTCGATGAAGGTCGGCAGTAGTCGACAAAGGCCAGCGGTGGTTGACGACAGTCAATGGCGGCCGACGGAGGTCAATGGTGATCGGCAGCGGTCGATAGTGGTCGGCGGTGGTCATCGACGATCAATGGTGGTCTACGGCGATTGACGATGACATGGATGATGTTGGATTTGAGCTCTTTCTTAAAGCCTCAAGTTCTCTCTTAAGCCTTCCCTATTCATGTGAGGGGTGGAGCTCTATTTATAGTGTTTTGGGTGACATTAATGCAGGAATATGAACTATTTTGATCGTACGAGTCATGAGAGCTTTTCTTGTTCGAATTACGTTTGATGGACATTTGAGTACCTTAACGATGTCAGAATTGAGCAATCTTGAGCTCGTTTGATTTGTCTTGTCGAGATGCCCGCTTTGACTATGGAATCACAAGATTCAACATTCGTTTAACCTTCCAAATGTGTCCGAAAATCCTCCATAAGTGGTTTAATGATTTGATACGGGCTTGATCTGACTCGGATTGAACTTATTTTTATTTCATTAGGTCCGTCTTATCGAGCCGGTTATTTTGACTATAAGTTTGCTAAAATCGGAACTCTGGATAACTCTTAATTAAAGTTTGAATGTTTCTTGTTCAAATATTATCTCGAGATTCGTGCCGGATAATAAAATTTGTTGGTGGCGTATTATTCACAAATGTAACATTGTATGAATTTTAATTTTTTTTTAAAAAATATTTTATTTTATTGTAGCATTAAGTTAATATTTAATAATGTGCAGTTGAATTAATCTCCTTAAAATTTTGACAAATATATGAATAAATTTGAATGAAAGTTTATGATCAAATAGGTGGTCGAGTGAGTCTGAGCGATGTAACAAGAAGTTAGATGAAAGCTATAGAAAAAAGATTTAAAAAATAAAAAAGGATCAGATGGGTGTGAGCCATCCCGCCTTAATTCAACTTGACAAGTGGCAGGTTAGTCTAGCTCTAGTCTAGCTCGACGAGCTAACAAATCAAAATAGCCCTGACTCAAATCGTTAGCTCATAAGTTGTCTCCTTTAAACTGTATTAATATAAAATATATTCAAACTATATTAAATTGTAAGAATTTTTCTTTAAATTATTAAGTGGCATTTTCTCATTATTGTTCTTAAAATATCTTTGTGAACTCAAATACATCTTTATGTCTTTCATTTTATTATTTTCTTATTCTTGGTTTTTATTTGTGGGCAGAGAAATACAATTTATATCATTTTGAAGTAATATAATTGATTCCATTAGACATTTAATGATATATATATATATATATATACACACACTGTGTGAGCAATATGTGTGATTTGAATTCGTTGCCTCACTGTGAAATTCACTAAAATATAGTAGATCTTATCATCTCTCATGGTGTAATATTTTATTTTTGCTATATCATTTAATCTTTGGCATCTTCTTGTAATGGGGGATCTCTTTATTACTATTCTATGTTTTAACATGCAAATAAAAACTATATTAATAGTGTATATCTAAAAGTTGTCAGCGGTAATCTTAAAGAGATTGGCTGTCTGAAAATGCAAGAGGTGATGGAGGACAATTTCCTATCATTTATTCATGATGATAATAAATCAGACCAGTCGAGTCAGATGAGCCAATTCGGGAAACCCAATTCAACCTAGAGACTTAACATGCCAGGAGACGACCAGGTAGCAGATTGCCCTGATCGTAAATCAATAGGAGACGACCAACTCGAATCAGAAGAACCGATCTGATATTAGAGTCAGCTTATGAGGAATACTCGGTCGTCCGGAGCAAAAGAAAAAAAAATTTCGTCTCAGTCAACCAAAACCCGACCAACCAAATCCAACCGACTGAACCCAAAAATAACCGAATGACTAACTCTCACTTGTAAAATATCATAAATACTCTAACATAAAATCCTCTTCCGGCATGAGCAACAATATATAAACATGATTGTACTAAGCTTTCTATAAGTAAATAGAGCATCTAGTCAAGAATGATATCACTTTTAATATTGATTCCTTCTTTTTGTTTCTCTTTCTTTATTTAAGCTCTATTTCTTGGATTATTTATAGAAAATATTTAAAAAATACAACTAAANAAATAATTTTTAGCATATTCCTGTTACTTTTAAAAAGCATGAAGCCATTTGTTCATCTTTTGTCATTTTCCGTTTTATATGCATTAAGCCAACTTTAGTAAATTTATTCCTTATTCCGCCAAAAGTATATAATTTTCACGATAATTTTCTACAAAACATCAGGATTATTACAAATGTAACCGTTGCAAGAAGCCAAATCACAAAAATATTTGTGAGAATCATGACATTCTACAATTTGTGCAAATCTAATTTTAACTTAATCTTTAGTTTTATTGTAAGGTTGAAATAATCTCCTTAAATTTTTGACAAATATATGGATCAATTTGAATGAAAGTTTATGATCAAATAGGTGGTAGAGTGAGGCAGAGTGATGTGATAAGAACTTGGGTTAAAACTCTACATCAGGGGTGTGAGTCAACCCAGCTCTAGTTCGACTTGATAAGTGGTTGGTGTGCTGAGCTAGACGAGCTAACATGATAAGTTCGAAATAGACCTGACTCAAATCGTTAGCTTATTAGTTGGCTAGTTTAGACAGTATTAATTTATTATTTGATATATCTTAATCTTATTCTTTCTAATATTTGCTTGAAGTATTTGTGGGTTTTCCTTTTTTTTTTTTTTTNTGTGGGTTTTTTTTTTTTTTTTTTTTTTGAAATTGGGTGGGTGTATTTGTGTATCTCTTATTCCTCTTTTATTTTATGCACATATTGGGCTAAAATATAGTAGATCATCTCATTTCTCGTGATGTATTTTTTTTTAGCTATGTCATTTAAACTTTGGCTTCTTCTTGTAATGGGTGATCTCTTTATTACTATTATGTGTGTTACCATGCAAATAAAAACTTTATTAATAGTGTATATCTAAAAGGTGTCAGCGCTGATCTTAAAGAGTTTAATGGTCTGAAAATGGAAGATGTGATGGAGGATAATTTCCTATCATTAGTTCATGATGATCATAAACCAGACTTGGCGAGCCAAATGAGCCAAGTCGGGAAACGCATATTCAACCTAGAGACAAAACAGCTCAGGAGACGACCAGGTAGGAGAATGCCCTGATAGTAAATCAATATGAGACAGCCAACTCGATGTAGAAGAGTTGATCTGATGGGAGAACCGGCTTATGAGGAATACTCGGTCATTCGGAGCCAAAGATAAAAAGTAGTAATTCAGGTCGTCCCGGTTAACCCAGCCCGACCGACCAAGTCCAATCGACTGAACCTAGAAATAATCAGGCAGCAAACTGTCACCCGTAAAATATCATAAATGTTCTAATATATAAAATAAAAAAATATATAAACTTGATGGTAAAAAATTTTCTATAAGTAGATCGAGCATCTAATCAAGAATGAGATCACTTTTAATATTTACTTCTTCTTTTTTTATTCTCTTTCTTTATTTAAGCTCTATGATTTACAGAAATTCTTTTAAAAAATACAAATTTTGTTAAATTTACTGAAAACTTAATTAAAAAGAAAGATTTAGATATGTAACACTCAATTCTAATATATTTATATATCTAACACTAACTTTTAATTCACATTTATTTCACGTTACCAACATTAAATTAATAATATTTTTTTTATGTAAAAAAAAATTTTGATGATATGAATTTAAAATATACATGCATGATATGCATGTAATTGCCCNATATATATATATATGCATAAAAATTGTGTGATATGCATGTAATTGCCCTTGAAAAAATAATAATAAATAATATTCTTAGAAATTTCTGGTAAACTGCTAATAGGAATTTTTTTCCTAAAGCGGTCAGCCACCTTATTCTTTCTAAGAAACGGACAAATCAATCACGGATTCTTATGCTCCAAACAGGCTACAGATCTCTCCAGATTCACGTTGGTCGAGGGAGAGAGCGAGTGAGTTGGGCCCCACATGTCCTTTCTTCCCCTATATGTGGCTAGGTTCGTCCCACGATTCAATTTTCCCTGTTTCTTCGGGCCGATACAGATACAAATAAGTCCACCGTTTTTTTTTCTTTCCACAATCAGACCGGGCTGCCGGTCGGGCCTGTCGGCTACGCCCCTCCATAACCCGGGCAGTAAATTAATGAGCAATTTTATTATTATGGGAAGAAAGAAAAAATTGACATATGCATTAAAAGGTGTATTTTATTTTTAAAAGCTTAATGATAATTTTAAAGTGAAAACAAATTCGAGGGTTAAAAATATTAAAAATAAAAGAATAATGGTTAGAATTGCAAATTCATAAGAATTATGAGGTATAGTGTCAATTTATGGAGCTACTTGAAGATCAGAATAATTGTTACATTATTATTATTATTATTTTATTTTCAGGCTTTGAAACAGTGACAAGTGTCAATTTTTTCGTCCATTTCGACAAGACATGAAGGGAGATGGAATCTGCATTACTTATCATGTTACATGGATAATGGAAGATGACATGAGGCAAATAGAAAAATAATATATATATATATATATATATAGAAAGAGAGAGAGAGTAATCAAGTTCACCTTTTGTTTATTATATACATCAATAAATTTCTTTTGGGTAACATTCAATTATCTGGTATACATAAAAAAAAAAAATCAATATTATTAAATTTTTAAGAGTGAAATGCACATTTTCATCCATAAACTTTAACATCAAAGTATTATAAAGGTAAATATTAACTTATGTATGTTGGATATTATATATCAAAAATGTGCATGCAATGATTTAAAGAGATCTGACGGACCATGAGAAGAGTACGACGGAGGCAATCCTACTGCCAGGAGGTTGTGACACAAAACTTACCGAACGAGCAAAGTCATGCAAACAAAGTCAAGTAAGTTAAAACCAACTGAGCCACGAGGCGGACAAGAAGATGGTCTGCTGATCCAAACACGAACCATCCGCCCGAAAATGAGACAATGGAGATATGAGCCATCCACTATGGAAAGTTGGATTGATGTGATAGCTTATCTCTAATCGAAGTCAATCCAATTCTGTAAACTATCTCAGACTATCCCATGGAGACCCAAGACTCCTCATTAGAGATTGAAGATTGCTGATCGGATTGTATCTGTCGACCGTACCATACCAACCAAACAAGGATAATGGTCTCACAACAAAAAGTTTAATGACAATATGGAGTGCAACAAAAAATATGTGGTCCAAGATGTCCATAATATAGAGGATTATATGCTAAAAATGATCAGAGGTGCATTGAATCGGGTACAGGATCAACGGCCCCGTCAAGTTGCTTCGATATCGAACCACATAAGGGTCCCCCTGAAAGAGAGGATAAAACCCAGTATATTGACAATGTTGGGTTAACCCTAATCGATAGACGTCAGGCCGAGTGTACCAACACATCTTGCCAACCAGATAACACGCTCTCTAGCTACATCTTCGATGTTAGCCACCATAACAATTCAAGATTCTGACACTTGAATCTTATAAGGGGCGGATGGACCTAGCTAATCATATCGTGTCCTTCAAGTCGGCGGTGTGCCTTCTCAAGATCAACGACACGCCAAAGTGTTGAATCTTCTTCACCATGGTGAGGGACTCAACTCTTGAGTGTTTCCATGAACTACGTTAGGAGTGAGTGCGTCGTTCATTGACTTCAAGCAAATGTTCATCGTAAATTTTGAAAATAGTTGGAAAACCCATAAGAGTTCACAGACCATAGCTTCACTAACGAAAGATCGAAATTTGGTGCGCCTTCGTTACACGTTTCCTAACCGAAATATAAGAATTTTATCTTAAAGATTTGCATACTCTTACAAATTAAATCTTAGCGTGCAGACATTTTTAAGCAAAAAATAATAATTCATAATTTTTTTATTATAATAGCCTTAAAAATATATAATTATCAATTAAAGAATGAAAATNTAAATTATATTTTTCCAGGGGCCAAAATATAAGGAACAAAAATAAAGACGAAGGAAGAAACAGTACCTTTGCGGTCTCATTCTACTCTACACAATAATAAAAGGACAACATAAACTCCTGGATAGAATAGATAAACATTAGGATATAGCTGTAATTTATCACAATATAAAAACAAAATAAAATTAAATGAAGGGCTCTCCATAAAAATAAATATATAAAGTAACAATATCCAAACAATCAAAGATGAAAACTACTATTCTAATAATAAATATTTAAATAAATGCTAAAAAATTAAAAAAAAATTAAAAAAAAAGGAATAATAGAGACCATTTCTTCTATCCATAAAACAGCTCTTCTTAATTTGCATATTTTACAATGTCGGAATTCAATAAAATGATGATTTAACATTAAGTTTAAGGAATGTTTACATAAACACCACTCAATTCTTCTTAATTTACATATTAAACACCTAAACGTTAAGTTTTACATATGACATCTTATTTATGCATGAAAATAATTTCACTTTTTAAAAGTAAGATATTAATATTTTTAATATGATATGAGAGGTTTATGTGGAATAAATATGCAATTACATAAGAATTGGGTGGTATGTATGTAAATGATGGGTAGAAAATGGGCATTTACATATATACCACCCAATTCCTATATATTTACATATGTAATAGTCAATTTTACATTTTACATTTATGCCTCCAAAGTTTTCATATCACATAAAAAGTACTATCATGTAAACTTTCAAAATGTGAAAGACTTTTTATGCACAAGTAAGCTGATATGTAGGTAGAAATTGAATTGTATTTGTTAAATATGTAAATACATTAGAATTGAGTGGTATGCATGTAAATCTTCCAATATATAAATACAATTTAATTTTTTTTAGTCACAATCACTACAAATATAGCATGACACAGGAATGCACATGTGAAGATGCTTCATGTCTCGTGGCTTAATGATGCGGCGCCTAAATGGGGGCAATTACATACACACCACCCGAAACTTGATATTTACAAATTCACCAACATCTATCGTCCATTTTTCAAATTCACTCTAAAATATCAAAACTCATGGTAAAACCCCAACTCTTATTTTTCATTTTCGTCAAATTCTCAATAGTTAGACCGTGAAACATGTAAATATATTGACGTGGCAGTTCAAAAAAGTCACCTGAATGGTTAATTTGTAAGATTCAATGTTTTTGTGCGGTCTGTATGTAATTAGCCCTCGATCTTAACATGGAAACAACAGCAACATAAGTTGGCTGCTAAGCTGCTGAACAGAACATGACTAGCGTTAAACAAGATATAAAAGAAAATTTTATGAAGACGGTATAAGAAATTTTTTGTTAAAACGGTTCCAATCCTCCGAGAAGTATTGAACCGGCTTGTCACCGTCTTCCCCGCAAGCTTCCCTGCCTTGCTCAGGGGTTGAAATTCGTGACATCCGGACTCCGGAGTCCAGTAGGCATGTGCCAAGTGACAAGCCACTTCTTTAAAAAATCCACACAGATTACAGTGAAACCCACTTGTCTTGTGTCATGATGCAATAATTTATGCTGAAATCCACAACCAACGAGCCCAGTCCGAACTCCCACGCCGCCCACTGCATCAACTATGCACCCCACCATCCCAACATTCTTCATTTTGTCTAAATCCAGCATTCTCTTCTACTCTTCAAGGGCTGCCGGTGCTCCGCCTTCGAGAGCGCGATATAGAGAACCCATAAAAAATCTTACATGAAGCATTATAACTAGCAAATGATGAATGGGCTTATATCCCAAATCTGGTAGAAGCAAAGATTCAATAATATACAGTTGTAGGAGAATTTAAAGGTAAAATTTATATATAATTATATACAAACCATCCAAACCATTAATATTTACAAACTAATCACCCCGGTGATTTTTTTTGAACTATGAAACCAATGCATTTACATGTACTACGATCAAACTGTTGAGAATTCGATAAAAATGAAAAACATGAGTTGGGGTTTTACCATAAATTTTGATATTTGCATGAGAATTTGAAAAATGGATGAAAGAGGGCGGTTGATTTGTAAATAGGTAGTTTTGGGGTGGTCTGAATGTAATTGCCTCTTAACAAAATTATATAGGAATNTAAATTTTGATATTTGCATGAGAATTTGAAAAATGGATGAAAGAGGGCGGTTGATTTGTAAATAGGTAGTTTGGGGGTGGTCTGTATGTAATTGCCTCTTAACAAAATTATATAGGAAATTTCTCAAATTTGAGTGGGGTGAGAGTCACTCCCAGCACCTCTTGAGTTCCACCACTTCATATAATAAACATTCACAANCTAAAAATCAAAATTTAGGTGCTAGATATATAAATACGTAGGAATTAGATGGTATGTATGAGAAACCATAAATTTGCATTGCATATTGCATGCCTGCCCATTGGCATCCAGTGCAGCATGCAGCACCACACAATAAGTTTAAGTAACTCAATATTGTTTGTTGTTTTTAGCAAAAATATTATTCCCGATAATTTCAAATTTAATTATGACTTTTCATAAAACATAAATTGAATAAACTTATATTTAAATTTGAACATAGTGATCCTTATCTTTTTGGACTTATTTTGCATGATAATTCTGTAAATATGTGATTTAAAGTTTGTATTTGATTATTGCAAAATAAAATTAAAAACATGTTTTATTAATTATTTCACTGTTCTCATCTCTTCTCCTTCAAATCTCCATCATAACTTTTTTAAGAAATTACTTTCTTTAATAGCAACTTCACAACAATCTTTCTAAAAACAGCAGTCACCCTAAATAGAAAAAAATATTGCGTCCAAAATCCAGACACAAGCAGCATCCGAACAATAGGTGCAATTCATCGAGTGAAAGAGAAGAAAAAAAGAACCCTCAGAACGCTCCTCGAGTCCGGACTCTATATTTTCTCCCCAAAAAGAGCATTATTTTGTTGTGCATCTCTTAAAAGTCCTTACCCATCAAATAAATGAAATTCTTAGATGTTCTTCCCTTCAAGCGCAACATATATATCGTCATTTTTTTTTTCTATTAAAACTCAGGCAGATTTACATGCATATCATTCAATTTATATGTATCTACGCATTTTTAATACAATATCTTTAATATAAATATTTATATTTTTATTGGTTTAATTATATATTTGTAATGTCACATTATCCATGCATTGTGTAATCCACTTCTTAAAACTCTTGAGCTGATCACAAGATTTCATTGGTATAAATGTAGAAAAGTAGTTCAGGTCTTATAGATATGTAAATACATAGGAATTGATTGGTATGTATGCAAATGCCCAAAAAAATTAAATGGGGATGTGCATTAGCATCCATTAGATCCCGCATTAATACTAGCTTTTTCATCAGTTGATGCATATCACACTCATGACTCATCATTAGCATGAATTTTTTTCTATTTTGAATGAAAAAAAAATAAAGCTATTTATTAGAATAAATATTTATTAATTAAAATTTTCAAATTTAAGGCACGAATTTTGAAGAAACTTTTAGTTTTAGGTGATTCTCAAGTAAGCATATAGAGTCTTCCTTAATGAAAGAAGAAAGCATATAGAGACTTCCTTAATGAAAGAACAAGTAAAATGCCAAAATAATCTCCATTCATTTACATGAGCCCGTTTTAGTGCTTGTGTTTATAGAAATGTCAAAATCGAGCATTTTGAAATCGAGTTCTAATAGTTCTTCATGGGAACTATTTCAATCCCAAATTTAAAGAATCAAAGACTATTTTGATGGTTCCGACNTAACCCCAGGAGTAAACCTAGGCACAATATGTAATTACAACATTACCCCTGTACCATACCGCGGGGCTTTGACCCAAAAGAGGTTACAGAATAGAGGATTCCTCCTGGGGTTACTAACAGGCCTATTTATAACCCCATAGTAAACCTAGGCACAATATGTAATTACAACATTACCCCTGTACCAAACCGCGGGGCTTTGCCCCCGCACCCCAACTCACGTAACTTCCCAATTTGGACAGATTCTTCGCCTATTTATAACCCAAAAGAGGTTACAGAATAGAGGATTCCTCCTGGGGTTACTAACAGGCCTATTTATAACCCCATAGTAAACCTAGGCACAATATGTAATTACAACATTACCCCTGTACCAAACCGCGGGGCTTTGCCCCCGCACCCCAACTCACGTAACTTCCCAATTTGGACAGATTCTTCGCCTATTTATAACCCCAGGAGTAAACCTAGGCACAATATGTAATTACAACATTACCCCTGTACCCCGGGGCTTTGCCCCCGCACCCCACACCCACGAACTTCCCAATTTGGACAGATTCTTCCGCTCCGCTCTGCTCCGCTTCGATCCAGCGTCTGTCCCGATATGGTATATGAGCCATACCATAACATGATCCAAACACGAACCATCAGGCCGAAAATGAGACAATGGAGATATGAGCCATCCACTATGGAAAATTGGATTGATGCGATAGCTTATCTCTCATCGAAGTCAATCCAATTATGTAAAGTATATTAGACCATCGCATGGAGACCCAAGACTCCTCATTAGGGATTGAAGATTGCTGATCGGATTATATCAGCCAACCGTACCATACCGACCAAACAAGGATAATGGTCTCACAACAAAGAGTATAGCAATTAATATTCTTCCTTTATTCCTAATATTTTATTTTACAGCTTATGTAATTGTTAATAAATAAAAAAAAATCAAAAAATAAATTTGTATTTAAAATAGAAAATAAATTTTGAATATTTTTATAACTTTAGTACGTTTTTTTTTTCAAACAAAAAGAATATTAATCTCTAACTAAATTGATAAAAAAAACAAAAAAAAAAATATTTTTTAAAATATAAATTTTAACTTTAAACAACCATAAACATATCGAATAATTCTTAATTATAATGTTAGGGGGTGTAGAGTAGAATAATGTTTCGCAAAATATTATTTTCAGGATAATAAAAAATATTTAAAAAATAAATTATCCTTATCATAACGTATAAAATCGTTTTATCTTCTATTTTTTATGAATAAAACCGTACGTAAAATTCATTTCAAGCCGCCGTTTGCTGTAACAGCCGGACGAGAAACAGGAGCGGGTTGATCCCACTGCCCGACCCGCCCGAATTCCTATTTCTTCTAGTAACAGCGGTCCGAACCGCTCAGGCGGTCGCGTTTACAACCGCTGTTTCCTTATAAATAGCCCTCTGTACTCAAAGAAGTGCACCAAAACGCAGAGCGAAACAGAACCATAGAAGAGAAAGAGAAATGGCGGACGACGTGCAATCTTGGAGCATCGACACCATCCTGAAGAAACGTTTGCCTTACAATGGCTCCGTGGACGACGATGATCGGAACTGGGACGATAAGAATGATTGGGTTTCAACCACTCCGGCGAAGAAATGGCCGTCAGATCCCGCCGAATCCCTATCAAGTGCTCGTCACGAATTTGGCGAGCACGGCGGCGTCAACATGTCGATCGAAGCCTCCGCGACCTTCACGGTCATGGAGCCCGACACGATGAGGAAAATGTTCGCCGGCGAGCTCGGCCCCGATCGCGATTTCTACATCTATAGCCGACACTTTAACCCTACCGTTCTCAACCTTAGCCGTCAGATGGCCGCCCTTGAAGGCACGGAAGCTGCCTACTGTACGGCCTCCGGTATGTCGGCCATCTCGACCGTGCTGCTCCAGCTATGCCCTAGCGGATCTCACATCGTGGCTTCCCGATGCCTTTACGGCGGAACTCACGCGCTTCTCTCACGATTTCTTCCCCGATCCGCGGGGATTCGGACGACATTTGTGGATGTTAATGATATGGAAGCGGTTAGGGCTGCGGTGAGGGAGGGGGAGACGAGGGTGATTTATGCGGAGACGATGTCGAATCCGACTCTAACGGTGGCGGATATACCGGGTTTGAGCGCGGTGGCGAGGGAGAAAGGGCTGATGCTGGTGGTTGATAATACGTTTACGCCGATGGTGGTGTCGCCGGCTAGATTGGGCGCGGATGTGGTAATCCACAGTGTTTCCAAGTTTATAAGCGGCGGCGCCGATATCATTGCAGGTATGTGGCTGTGCGTTTGATGCCCTAGCTTTTTTTCCTTAAAAATATTTGTTCTGCTTTGGACTGTTCAGGATCGTCTCGGTCGGCTTGCCCTGTTTGTCGGTGAGTGTGATTGTTATTAGTATCATTATTATTACGTTAATTAAATTTTATCATGTTTATTTTCAAATGAATATAATATAAGAGGTAATTGATTAATCGTTCTAAATCGACGATTTTTGGTAAATTTTTTTCCTATTATTATTATTTTAAAAATGATTGTTAAGAATAAATCGAATACCTCAACTAATCAACCAAAGATGAAAAGGTCGATCAAAGTTCTTAAAACGTATTTTTAATCACTTACAAAATAATATTTCTGCACAAGGTGTATGATTTTAGTTAATTATAAGTTCTAACTTTTGATTTTGTACTGCTTGTACCAAAAATTTCAACTTATAAGTTTTCAGTTAGGAAGATTTTACTTGGAAGTCTATTTTTTCAAATGAAAACTTTTAATATTTTATTCAGTTTTAGTTAATTATATCGTGGATTAATTTATTCGAAATACTTTTTGATAAGATTTAGCCAACCTTGTTATTTTATTTTTTAAAAAATTTGAGAAAAAAAAGTTCACTTTACTGGAGAGGAGAGATAGAGAGAAAGAAGATAAAGTCAATATTAATTTATATAATCTTAAAAAAATGACCTGATTATGAGAGCACAATAATTGGAACGCTAATGAATAATGATAACAGTACACATTAATAATTTAAAATTAACTATGAAATTACTTTTAAAAAAAGATATTAATGTCTACACGTGAATCCCGTTGTAAAGCAGTTTTTATTGGTTACAGGAAACGAAGCGTCTAGTTAAATAACAATTTAATTTATTTAAACGCTACAGCCACNTTTCCTTAAAAATATTTGTTCTGCTTTGGACTGTTCAGGATCGTCTCGGTCGGCTTGCCCTGTTTGTCGGTGAGTGTGATTGTTATTAGTATCATTATTATTACGTTAATTAAATTTTATCATGTTTATTTTCAAATGAATATAATATAAGAGGTAATTGATTAATCATGCTAAATCGACGATTTTTGGTAATTTTTTTTCCTATTATTATTATTTTAAAAATGATTGTTAAAAATAAATCAAATACCTCAACTAATCAACCAAAGATGAAAAGGTCGATCAAAGTTCTTAAAACATATTTTTAATCACTTACAAAATAATATTTCTGCACAAGGTTTATGATTTTAGGTGATTATAAGTTCTAACTTTTGAATTTGGACTGCTTGTACCAAAAATTTCAACTTTTAAGTTTTCAGTTAGGAAGATTTACTTGGAAGTCTATTTTTTCAAAAACTTTTAAGATTTTATTCAGTTTCAATTAATTATATCGTGGATTAATTTATTCGAAATACTTTTTGATAAGATTTGGCCAACCCTGTTATTTTATTTTTTTTTAATTTGAGAAAAAAAAGTTCACTTTGCTGGAGAGATAGAGAGAAATAAGATAAAGAGTCAATATTAATTTATATAATCTTAAAAAAATGACCTGATTATGATAGGACAATAATTGGAACGCTAATGAATAATGGTAACAGTTCACATTAATAATTTAAAATTAACTATGAAATTACTTTTAAAAAAAGATATTAATGTCTACACGTGAATCCCGCGGTAAAGCAGTTTTTTTTTAGTTACAGGAAACGAAGCGTCTAGTTAAACAACAATTTGATTTATTTAAAAGCTACCGCCATTGTAATAAATGACTAAATAAAAACGCTTCAATCGATTCAATATAATAAATTGCCTCATAAAGTATTAAAATAACTAGAAGGATGTAAATTGACATGCAATATGATTTACGCTATTTTTTATCAGATGTTTTGATGGTAGATTTTTCTCAAAACATCCACTTTGCTGAAAAGCCAAAATAATGTTTCCCCACGTGGATATAACAATGCATATGGGGAAATTGGTCAGCTTAGNATCAGATGTTTTGATGGTAGATTTTTCTCAAAACATCCACTTTGCTGAAAAGCCAAAATAATGTTTCCCCACATGGATATAACAATGCATATGGTGAAACTGGTCAGCTTAGTTTTTTTCCATCTCATCCATAACTGCATAAAATTAAGCCAACCCTACAATAATCTCATAATTGTACACTAATTGAGAGAAAAAGAAAATATCATTAAGCTGTTCAAACACGCTGCGCTGCACCTCATGGCGGCAAGGCATAAGTTCCGGCCAAATTGACTCCTTCCTTTTGGATGGAGCACGTGTTATGTTTTATTTTATGGCTGCATCAGATTTGTCCGCAAGCCTGAAGGCTTATCGCAGGGTAACGTAATGACAGCTCACCTCCTTCCGTAGGATAATGTTGCGGTCATCAATTATATATATATTATTTTATTTTTTGGTATAAAATTGTATGACCACACATGAGCAATGCACATGAACTCGATAAAATTTAAAAATTAAAAAAAAAATAAAGTGTGACATGGCTCATTTCATTACCACAAATTTAGCTTATTTAATTTGCTGTNTTTTGGATGGAGCACGTGTTATGTTTTATTTTATGGCTGCATCAGATTTGTCCGCAAGCCTGAAGGCTTATCACAGGGCAACGTAATGACAGCTCACCTCCTTCCGGTGGATGATGTTGCGGTCATCAATTATATATATTATTTTATTTTTTGGTATAAAATTGTATGACCAATCACATGAGCAATGCACATGAACTCGATAAAATTTAAAAATTAAAAAAAAAAAAAAGTGTGACATGGCTCATTTCATTACCACAAATTTAGCTTATTTAATGTGCTGTACTGTTACCAACGTTTTATGCATGTATGTCGCTTATTGCGATACCCTCCCTAATTGCACATTTATTACATTTTATCTTTTCTGTAAAGTTGGTGGATTTGGAATCTTTACTTGTATATATTACTTGATAATGCTTTTGCTGCCAGGATGTGAGAGCTGATTACAAGATTTAAGAAATAGATTTTCTTTTAAAAAATGTTTTTTTAATCATACTGTAGCAAATTTGAATAAATAGTGGATTCCAAGTTCTCATAAAATATTTTGGGCTTTNTTACTTGTATATATTACTTGATAATGCTTTTGCTGCCAGGATGTGAGAGCTGATTACAAGATTTAAGAAATAAAATTTCTTTTAAAAAATGTTTTTTTAATCAAACTGTAGCAAATTTGAATAAATAGTGGATTCCAAGTTCTAATAAAATATTGTGGGCTTTAACAATGCAGGAGCCATATGTGGGCCGGCGAGCCTAGTAAACTCCATGATGGACCCCCAAAACGGAGCCCTGATGCTTCTAGGCCCAACCATGAACGCCAAGGTGGCCTTCGAACTCGCGGAGCGGCTTCCCCACCTCTCCCTGCGCATGAAGGAGCACTGCGCGCGCGCCATGACATACGCCACCCGCATGAAAAAGCACGGCGTGAAAGTCATCTACCCCGGCCTGGAAGACCACTCCCACCACTCCCTCCTCCGCTCCATCGCCAACCCTGGCTACGGCTTCGGCGGCATGCTCTGCGTCGACATGGGCACAGAGGAGCGCGCCAACCGCTTCCTCCACCACCTACAAAACACCGCCCAGTTCGGCCTCATCGCCGTCTCCCTCGGATACTACGAGACGCTCATGTCTTGCTCGGGAAGCAGCACAAGCAGCGAGCTATCGGAGCTTGACAAGGCGCTCGCCGGTATTTCGCCGGGGCTCATTCGTATGTCGGTTGGTTATAGTGGCTCAGTTGAGCAGAGGTGGGCTCAGTTCGAACGAGCGCTGGCTGCCTGTGCCAAGGATAATGCGGCCGCGACGGCGATATCGTCGTTTTCATATGGTGTTAATAACTGATGATGAGAGTTTGGATTTTGGGAGGGGAATAAAAGAGGCTGNTGGCTCAGTTGAGCAGAGGTGGGCTCAGTTCGAACGAGCGCTGGCTGCCTGTGCCAAGGATAATGCGGCCGCATCGCCGCCGTCGACGATATCGTCGTTTTCATATGGTGTTAATAACTGATGATGAGAGTTTGTATTTTGGGATTTGATTGGGGGGGAGGGGAATAAAAGAGGCTAATGGATGTTTGTAGATTTCTTTTTGTTTTTGTTTGTTTGAATCTGTGACATGTGTGCTAGTGGTTGTTGTTGATCATGTTATTATGATGAATCTTTATGGAAATTTCTACATGGAACTTGCATGGTTGGGCCATATGCTCACATATAGCCGTTTTGTCCATGTGGCCTTCTATTCCTTTTTTTTATTTATTATGATATGATGATAACTATCATTTAATCCATCTTGTGGGGGCATATAAAAGTCAAAATTTTCCAATCCAAATACATCTTTACATGCATTTTTCATTGATTGTTTTGCAAAAATGTTGGATAACTATTCTTATGTATTTATATATCTAACGCTAAACCTTTCTTTTTATATTTATAGCACTTAATCTTTCATCCCAAATTAAAAATAATACTATTATTAAACTTGTTAAAAAGTGAAATACACATCTTTTAAGTATATCTAAAATGATATAAATCTAAAAATCAAAATTTAGGTGTTAGATATATAAATAGGTAGGAATTAGATGGTATGTATGTGAATCCATAAAGTTGCATTGCATGTTGCATGCAGCACCATACAATAAGTTTAACTTAGGTTCCAGCTTATTAGGTGCGGTGGCATTATGAAAACGCACCTAGACTGTTTGGGCGAACTGTATTTTGGCAGTTTATGTGTTTTCAAAATGCTGAAAATAACGTTTACACATCTAGGTGCGATGACAGCTTTCTGGAAGCGGTCTGACTTTTCTAAAAAAAATAAAATTTATAATAGCCACCGCACTTAACTTATCAGTAGATTATTTTCAGTAGATTACTCAATAAGCTGCAGCTGTCCCAAACAGACCCTATTATTGTTTTGTTGTTTTTAGCAAAAATATTATTCCGTATAATTTCAAATTTAATTCTGACTTTTAATAAAATATAAATTGAATAAACTTATATTTAAATTTAAACATTGTGATCCTTATCTTTTTGGACTTATTTTGCATGATAATTCTGTAAATATGGGATTTAAAGTTTGTATTTGATTATTGCAAAATAAAAAATAAAAAAAAAACATGTTTTATTAATTATTTCACTGTTCTCATCTCCTCCAAATCTCCATCATAACTTTTTTAAGAAATTATTTTCTTTACAACAACTTCACAACAATCTTTCTAAAAACAGCAGTCACCTTGAATAGAAAAAATATTGCGTCCAAAGTCCAGACACAAACAGCATCCGAACAATAGGTGCAATTCATCAAGTGGAAGAGAAGAAAAAAAAAAAACTCCAGGGCGTTGCTTGAAGTCCGAACTCTGGACGTAATATTTTCTCCCCAAAAAGAGCATTATTTTGTCGTGCATCTCTTAAAAGTCCTTACCCATCAAATAAATAAAATTCTTAGATTTTCTTCCCTTCAAACACAACATATATATCTTCATTTTTTTTTTCTATTAAAACTCACGCAGATTTACATGCATATCATTCAATTTATATGTATTTACCCATTTTTAATACTATATCTTTAATATAAATATTTATATTTTTATTGGTTTATTTATATATTTGTAATGTCACATTATCTATGCATTGTGTAATTCACTTCTTAAAACTCTTGAGCTGAATACAAGATTTCATTGGTATAAATGTAGGAAAAGTAGTTTAGGTCTTATAGATATGTAAATACATAGGAATTGGTTGGTATGTATGCAAATGCCCAAAAAAATTAAATGGGGATGTGCATTACCATCCATCAGATCCCGCATTAATACTACCTTTTTCATCAGTTGATGCATATCACACTCATGACTCATCATTAACATGAATTTTTTCTATTTTGAATGAGAAAAAATAAAGCTATTTATTAGAATAAATATTTTATTAATTAAAATTTTCAAATTTTAAGGCACGAATTTTGAAGAAACTTATTGATGCCAAAGCTAATGAAATTATAGTTTTAGGTGATTCTCAAGTAAGCATATAGAGTCTTCCTTAATGAAAGAAGAAAGCATACAGAGACTTCCTTAATGAAAGAACAAGTAAAATGCCAAAATAATCTCCAATCATTCACATGAACCCGTTTTAGCCCTTGTGTTTATAGAAATGTCAAAATCGCTCTCTGAGCATTTTAAAATCGAGTTCTAATAGTTCTTCATGGAAACTATTTCAATCCCAATTTAAAGAATCAAAGACTATTTTGATGGTTCCGGCCCCATGTAAATAATCAAGGACCTTTTGACACTTCAATCATGAAAAAATCACAACTTTTTTGACGAATTATATGATAATAATTAGACTAAAGAATCAAATATACATAAGGATCACATTATTGATGTTAAAAATTTAGAGTTGGGAGAATAGAGAAGAGAAACACTACCAAAAAGTGGAGGTATGCATTTAATTATTCTAAAATTTAAATTATTGGGGACAGATCTATAAAATTAGTATTAGTAGATGAATTTTGAAGATTAGCTCAGGAGGGAGGTAAATTAGTTTGCTAGAACTACTTTTTTGGATCTGTTACCAAGACCAACTAAGTAGGGCATGTGATAGGAACACAATAGGTCTTTAAAAATAAACTAAAATTATTTTGGAGTTATTGAAAGGAAGAAGATAAGACTAGTTGCAAAAAGTGAGCTTCAAGAATGAAACATTACCTCAGCATTTTTTTTCTTTCTTACTTCTTTCTTTTGGGAAATTTTACATATTGTACCACACAATTCTTATGATTTACACATCTATCACTTAAAGTGTGATATGTACATTCAGAACAACTTGGTGCTATAAAAGCATGAATAAAATGATGCTTTTGACATAAAAAAAGTTAATAAAGTTGTATATGATGTTAAATATTTGAGCAATAAGAACGTAAATATGAAAGTTTAGGTGTTACATGTAAATAAATAAGAATTGTGTGACATGCATGTAAATGCCCCTCCCCCCTTTTTTTTTGTTGTGCCTTTTTTGTTTAAATTTTGTGCACATAGTTCATTTGATTCCAGACTACCAAATTTTAGAGCTAACTTATCATCTTTAATCAACAAGTAGGCTCCATTTACACTAACCACTACAGATTTCATGATAATTTTTTTTTCCTTTCAGTAAGTCTTCAAAATCTTGATGGTGCTAAACCCTAAAAATATTAAAATGCAGGGGCAAAGTATAGCAAATAGAAGCCATGCAGCCACTACAATTAAAACTGTAAGCATCATGAGTGGACAAATCATTTCTTACCTCAAGATATAGCATCCTTGAAAAAATGGCTGTCAGGAGTTCAATTCTCATTCCCAAATTTCAAAATAAGCCCATCAATATCAACAGGAAGAAGCAGCTTCTGAAACAGACAGCATGTGGAGATAGCTTCTGGGGGTGGAACAATCATAAAAATGCCATTTTTTTTGCTGAGCATCCCGACCACACTCAAAGAGGTGCCCTCCCTGATGAACCTGTTGATCCCATACAAGATTAAAACATTTTTGGGGGCATTTACATACATACCACCAAATTCTTATGTATTGGCATATCTAACACCTAAGCTTTTCTTTTTTACATTTATACCACCTTACTTGTGCATAAAAATTTGTATTTCGCCTTTTAAAAGTTAAAATGGTGGTTATGATTCCAAATCTTTCATATCTCATTAAAAAAATACCACTATTTTAACTTTTAAAAGGTGAAATACAAACTTTAATGCATAAGTAAGGTGGTATGTATGTAAAATTTACGCTTAGGAGTTAGATATGTAAATATATATAAGAAATGAGATGATTCAGGGAACCAAATGCATACCCTTCTTTGAGATGGAGTAAGCGAGGTTCAACTGGAAGGGACCTTTCTTCCAGCCATTTCTGCAGAGTAGAAGATATTACTCTGTTTTTCTTTTTAGTATGTACGATGGAGGTTTCGGTGACCAGAGGAATCACTTTGGAATCAGAACCAGCTTTCACTACAGCTCTGATTCCAGATCTTGAATCTGTTATGTAGAAGTCAGCAGTAAATCTCTGCCAAAATTTTGTAAAGAAGAGAAAAATAAGAAAGCTGATCAGCAGTCTGGGGGGGTTATAAGAACTTAGTGAGTTTGAAGGAATGTGCCAGCTGCTTTTGCAAGTAAATAATTAATTCAAGAAGAAATGTATTTAGAAACGATTTTGCTTATTTTATGTTTATAATTATATAATTTTATATAATTGGATGGATTCCAATCTTAAGAACATAAATATCTACAACTAAAATAAAACAGATTTCACTGCTTTTGCAGACCATAGCATACGGTCCGCTGTGGCATCCTTCAAATTGCACTATCAAAGCATAAGCTTTAGTAATATCAGGATGGGAAATTTACATACATACCACACAATTCTAGTGCATTTACATATCTAACACCCAAAATTTGATATTTACACTTAAAACACATTGGTGTCATAAAATTTACGCATGAAATTTTGTATTTCACTTTTAAAAAAAATAATAATGGCATTATTTTTTAAGTGATGTTAAATATTTGAGTAGTCTTTATTTAGGTGTCAGGACAAGTAAGAATCGTGTGGTATGTATGTGAAAGCCCCTATCCGGATTTACTACACCAGTAAAATATATCATGAGCTTATGCAATCATTCTGAAGCAGGTTGTAACATCGAAAGCAGCAGGTAGGTTGAAGGGTAGTAAGGTTCAAAAGATAAAAGCAAAATCATTTATTAGTTTGATATTTTGTTCTTTGCTCGTAAAACCAACTAAAATTTGGAGACTGGTTATTATTGAAAATCAATAAATAAATAAATAATGAAAAGTTGTGGCCGAGTTTTATGAGATTTGCATATATATTGTAGTTTTGGTATTACAGCAAGCACCATATCATATTGTTGTGGCGTGCGCCATTGTGGAAGAACAAGATAATTGTAGTCGGTTGTTTTCAAAATTTTCAAATTTAAATTCGGTAATGCCGAATGTTTTGAGGAATTAAAAAAAAGAAGGGGCATTTAATTTCTATGAATTTACTTATCTAACACCTAAACTCTGCTTATTACATTTATAGCACCCAATCTTTAATATCAAATCAAAAATACCAACATTTAATCATCATGCATAAGAAAGGTGGTATGCATGCAAAAATTAAAGTTTCAGATTTAGATATGTAAATACATAGGAATTGAGTGGTCACCAAGTAAATCTTCCAAAAAAAATAGTATTTATTTAAACTTAAATTAAAACCGATCATGTGTCAACGTTATTTACTAATTTGGGTTATGAAGAATCTATAAATTATGATCCGAAGCATAAATTAAAACCTTTGGGTGGAAGAATTTTATCTCACTAGTAATAATACTGTGAGTGTAGGTTGAATATGTAATTACTTCAAGTTCGATGCATACATGAGTACCTAACTCCAAGCAAATCATCTGTAGAAATTCAGAATAATGTGAAATATAGTGAAATACAAAATTGTTTCATTGATATGAACGGGGGTATAAATAACCCTTACAATAATCGTATAATAAGAAAAATAATAAAAAGAAAATTATATGAAAGGAAAGATATATCACATAATATCTTCAATAATCAATTCATATTAATTATTAGGAGATATAGAGAATAACATAAAGTAGGAAAATAAATACCTAATCCAAGGAAATAAATATAAAATAAGAAATGAAATATCTCCTTAATCTAAGGAAATAATTTATTTCTCATAACTTCTTACAGGAATAAAATATTTCCTAATATAATTCCTAACACTCCCTCTCAAGTTGAAACATGGTTGAAAATCACGTTGAACTTGAATTTGAAAACATCAAACAATGGGCGAGGAAGATCCTGTGAAGTAGAACTTGAAGTCTTTATCATGTACTGTGGTTGTCTTTGGCTGCAGTTACTGCAGAAGGTTCCTACAGATAATGCTGCAGGGGAGTTTGCAGGTAAGTAGACAGTAGTGGTTACAGTTCCTGCAGTGTCTGTAGGTAGACGGAAAACTTTTATTAGTACTGTTGCAGGGAATTTGTAGGGAAGTAGACAACTTTGATTGCTTTGACTGCAGTTCATGCAGTGTCTGTAGGTAGACTGAAAACTCCTACATGTAATGATGCAGAGGAGTTTGCACGGAAGTAGACAACTGTGATTGTCTTTTGACTGCAGTTTCTGCAGTGCCTGTAGGAAGACACAAACCTCGGACTTGGCTGAATTTTCAGTTTTATTTATCATGTGTTTCAGCAAGTAGACAACTGTGTTTGTCTTTTGACTGCAGTTTCTGCAGTGCCTATAGTAAGACTCAAAATTCAGACTTTGCTCAACTTTGAGTTTTGTCTGTCATGTATTTCGACAATGGGTAGTTCGGATTATCAAATTTGTTAGATTCAGACTTGGCTGAATTTTGAATTTTGTCTGTCATGTATTTCGACAAGGGATCGTTCGGATTATCGAATTTACTAGATTCAGTTTTGGCTGAATTTTGAGTTTTGTTTGTCGTGTTTTGACAAAGTTCTAACAGATGAGGATCATCTCCGTTAGGACACGGCCGGTAGATTCAATTTTGTCAATTATCTCGAGGTAAATGAGGAGTTTCTGGATCGTGTGGTCCTCAGAAGGAAGTACGTAGTGGACGATTGTGATGAAAAGCTGTGGAAGGGCCTCGCCGTTAAGAAGAAGCGTGACAGCCTTTTTCATGACGTCAATCTTGGCGGCGGCGACGTTTCCCTCAAGTGTCAGCTTGATCTCGTTTGCCAGTGTCGGGGTGCCCTTGTCAAAGTGGACGAGGAGAGTGGATGAACTCTCCATCTTGCTGCGTGTGGAACTTCCTCAATGGTTTCGGGTAGGAGCGGAGGGGAAGGAGGAAGATGGAGTTACGGTGGTCTCCGTACGCCGCGATCTCGTGCTTGACTTTTCAGCTAGCTCCAATTGTGACTATATCGCACTATCCTAAGGGTTCCTCCACGAAGCCGATAAGGGTTTCGGAATTCGGGAAGAGAAGAAGAAAAAATCGTTGTTTCAGATACCAAGAGGAGTGCCCCTCCTTTATCGCACAGAGGATGGCATGAAGGGAGTCCAACAATTTTCAAAGAAATACCGGTGGCTAGAGTACGAAATTAGGCCCTGATACCATGTTGAAATTCTGAATAATGCGGAATAAAGTGAAATACATAATTATTTCATTGATATGAACGGGGTATAAATAACCCTTACAATAATCTTATAATAGAAAAAATAATAAAATGTAAGATATATCACATAATATCTCTAATAATCAATTAATATTAATTATGAGGAGATATAGGGAATAACAAAAAATAGGAAAACAAATAATTCCTAACTCAAGGAAATAAATATAAAATAGAAAAGAAAATATCTCTTTAATCTAAAGAAATAATTTATTCCTCATAACTTCTTACAGGAATAAATTATTTCCTATTATAATTTCTAACATCATCTCTTTGCAAAACGTAAGGTTTGAGTTCCCTTTGATAAATTTTTTCTTTGTTAACTTGTATACTATTCTTAACTTTGATCAAAAAGTGGATTATAAAAAAATCTAATTTATAGAAATTAATTTGATTTGTTGGCAAATTTTAGTCGAAATTTAATTGCTTGTTGACATTATTGAAATTTTTTATTACTATTTCATTATTATTCTAGTATCACATTTATCATTAAAGAAAGTTACTTAAACATTAGCATTTATTTGATACCGAAAAAGTAAAAATTATTGAAGTGGTGCATGCTCAATACTATAAAAGGTATTTCAAATGAAATAAGATTAACATGGGCTAGCAAGAAATAAAAGTTTAAGCAAAAAATATCTACTATATGATAAATATAAAAATATTTTGCATAATCAACATTAAAGTTGAAAGCAAGAATTTAAACAGACATAATTTGTCATTAGACTATTCTTCTAAAATCAGTCTTCATTAAATTCATAGGTGACAGTTCAAGAATGAACTAAACCATAATTCACCAACAATAGCAAATGAAATTTTATCCAGATCATTATGTATTAAATCATGAAAAAATTTATTCTATTAGGGTTATTGCATCTACTTTAATATCTTAAGAAAAACAACATATTATCCAAAACCTATTAAAAATCCACCAATACATGAATCAAGTAGAATTGAAGTCAATCCAATTACAGAAATCGTAGTTCATAAAAATTCATTTCAAGATATATCAGATCTAGAACATGAACTGCAAATAGCACCGAAATATCTTCTCGAAACTTATATTCCCAATCTAGTATTTTTAATAATAACTATTTCCAATCTAGTGTTTTTTTTTTTTTGGCAATAACAAGAATTTATTTGGATTTAAATTTAAATGACTTTGATTTATTGGTGTAACCCTGTTTCTATAGATAATGATAGGAAGCCCTCTATTTTCATTATGTTATTATAAAGGAAATAGCAAGTTAGATCCTCCTTTTCCTCAAAATTTCCTCGACATGGAGAATTTTCAAAAAAGAAGACCTCCTTGAGAATAACACAATACCAAAACTCTCTCTCTCTAAGCCTAGTTCATCCCTCTCCCCATTAAGATCATAAATCCTGGCATGCTAATGAATCATTCTCATAAGGAAACAAAATGGCATTTTCATGCATTTCGTCACTATAAAAAACAAGTAGCATAACGCATGAATCTACTGTGGTTCGTTTAGGTTATATATCCTTCATTTACGCTAAAAAATATATTTAAGAAAGAACCGTAGAAGCAATATTAAAGCTAATAAATTNAAGTGGAGTCATGCATTTAATTATTCTAAAAATTAAATTATTGGGGACAGATCTATAAAATTAGTATTAGTAGATGAATTTTGAATATTAGCTCAGGAGGGAGTTAAATTAGTTTGCTAGAACTGGTACCAAGACCAAATAAGTAGGGTATGTGATAGGAACACAATAGGCCCTTAAAAATAAACTAAAATTATTTTGGAGTTATTGAAAGACTAGTTGCAAAAAAGTGAGCTTCAAGATTGAAACATTACCTCAGCATTTTTTTTCTTTCTTACTTCTTTCTTTTGGGAAATTTTACATTTTGTACCACACAATTCTTATGATTTACGTATCTATCACTTAAAGTGTGTTATGTACATTCATAACAACTTGGTGCTATAAAAGCATGAATAAAATGATGCTTTTGACATAAAAAAAGTTAATAAAGTTGTATATGATGTTAAATATTTGAGCAATAAGAACGTAAATATGAAAGTTTAGGTGTTACATGTAAATAAATAAAGAGTTGTGTCACATGCCCCCCTCCATTTTTTTTGTTGTTCCATTTTTGTTTAAATTTTGTGCACATTGTTCATTTGATTCCAGACTACCAAATTTTATCATCTTTAATCAACAAGTAGACTCCATTTACACTAACCACTACAGATTTCATGATAATTTTTTTTTCCTTTCAGTAAGTTTTCAAAATCTTGATGGTGCTAAAACCTAAACAAATTAAAATGCAGGGGCAAAGTATAGCAAATAGATGCCATGCAGCCACTACAATTAAAACTGTAAGCATCATGAGTGGACAAATCATTTCTTACCTCAAGATATAGCATCCTTGAAAATTTGGCTGTCAGCAGTTCAATTCTCATTCCCAATTTTCAAAATAAGCCCATCAATATCAACAGGAAGAAGCAGCTTCTGAAACAGACAGCTTGTGGAGATAGCTTCTGGGGGTGGAACAATCATAAAAATGCCATTTTTTTTGCTCAGCATCCCGACCACACTCAAAGAGGTGCCCTCCCTGATGAACCTGTTGATCCCAAAGAAGATTAAAACATTTTTGGGGGCATTTACATACATACCACCAAATTCTTATGTATTGACATATCTAACACCTAAGCTTTGCTTTTTTACATTTATACCACCTTACTTGTGCATGAAAGTTTGTATTTCGCCTTTTAAAAGTTAAAATGGTGGTTATGATTCCAAATCTTTCATATCTCATAAAAAAAATACCACTATTTTAACTTTTAAAAGGTGAAATACAAACTTTCATGCACAAGTAAGGTGGTATATGTAAAATTGAAGCTTAGGTGTTAGATATGTAAATATATATAAGAAATGAGATGATTCAGGGAACCAAATGCATACCCTTCTTTGAGATGGAGTAAGCGAGGTTCAACTGGAAGGGACCTTTCTTCCAGCCATTTCTGCAGAGTAGAAGATATTACTCTGTTTTTCTTTTTAGTATGTACGATGGAGGTTTCGGTGACCAGAGGAATCACTTTGGAATCAGAACCAGCTTTCACTACAGCTCTGATTCCAGATCTTGAATCTGTTATGTAGAAGTCAGCAGTAAATCTCTGCCAAAATTTTGTAAAGAAGAGAAAAATAAGAAAGCTGATCAGCAGTCTGGGGGGTTTATAAGAACTTAGTGAGTTTGAAGGAATTTGCCAGCTGCTTTTGCAAGTAAATAATTAATTCAAGAAGAAATGTATTTAGAAACGGTTTTGCTTATTTTATGTTTATAATTATATAATTTTATATAATTGGATGGATTTCAATCTTAAGAATATAAATATCTACAACTAAAGTAAAACAGATTTCACTGCTTTTGCAGACCATAGCATATGGTCCGCTGTGGCATCCTTCAAATTGCACTATCAGAGCATAAGCTTTAGTAATATCAGGATGGGAAAATTACATACATACCACACAATTCTAGTGCATTTACATATCTAACGCCCAAAATTTGATATTTACACTTATAACACATTGGTGTCATAAAATTTACGCATGAAATTGTGTATTTCACTTTTAAAAAGATAGTAATGGCATTATTTTTTAAGTGATGTTAAATATTTGAGTAGTCTTTATTTAGGTGTCAGGACAAGTAAGAATAGTGTGGTATGTGAAAGCCCCTATCCGGATTTACCNAATCTTAAGAATATAAATATCTACAACTAAAGTAAAACAGATTTCACTGCTTTTGCAGACCATAGCATATGGCCCGCTGTGGCATCCTTCAAATTGCACTATCAGAGCATAAGCTTTAGTAATATCAGGATTGGAAAACTACATACATACCACACAATTCTAGTGCATTTACATACCTAACACCCAAAATTTCATATTTACACTTATAACACATTGGTGTCATAAAATTTACGCATGAAATTGTGTATTTCACTTTTAAAAAGATAGTAATGGCATTATTTTTTAAGTGATGTTAAGTATTTGAGTAGTCTTTATTTAGTTGTCATGACACGTAAGAATAGTGTGGTATGTATGTGAAAGACCCTATCCGGATTTACTACACCAGTAAAATATATCATGAGCTTATGCAATCATTCTGAAGCAGGTTGTAACATCGAAAGCAGCAGGTAGGTTGAAGGGTGGTGATTAAAGGAAAATATGTTGAGATTTTCATACCTATTTTACACTGATTTTGATAATATTACACTTTAAAGAAGGGTATTTTTGATGTTTTGTTGCAGGTATGATAAATTATGGTCATTGGAGCAAAAAAAAACAAAAACGGTGCAGTTTGAAGCAAAAACGAGCAAGAAATGAAATTTTGCTCTATCACCTTTCGATAAGTCTTTCGATGTTTAATCTCTTTTACACTTCTTGCATATTTTTGAATGAGATTACACTTTAAAGGAATGTTATTTTTATGTNGTTATTATGATGAATCTTTATGGAAATTTCTACGTGGGAACTTGCATGGTTGGGCCATATGCTCACATATAGCCGTTTTGTCCATTTGGCCTTCTATTTTCTTTTGTTTTATTTATTTATTATTTTTTACTATTATGATATGATGATAACTATCATTTAATCCATCTTGTGGGGGCATATAAAAGTCAAAATTTCCAATCCAAATACATCTTTATTTATATATCTAACACTTATGTATTTATATATCTAACACTAAACCTTTCTTTATTTGCAAAAATGTTAGATAACTATTCTTATGTATTTATATATCTAACACTAAACCTTTCTTTTTATATTTATAGCACTTAATCTTTCATCCCAAATTAAAAATAATACTATTATTAAACTTGTTAAAAAGTGAAATACACATCTTTTTAGTATATCTAAAATGATATAAATCTAAAAATCAAAATTTAGGTGCTAGATATATAAATACGTAGGAATTAGATGGTATGTATGAGAAACCATAAAGTTGCATTGCATATTGCATGCCTACCCATTGGCATCCAGGTGCAGCATGCAGCACCACACAATAAGTTTAACTTAGGCTCCGTTTGAGGCAGTTTATTTGGTGTGGTGGCACATGGGCTATTTGGGTAAATTGTGTTTTGACAGCTTGTGTTTTTAAAAAGCTGAAAACAACGTTTGGGTAAACTGTGTAGTGTCAACTTTCTGGCAGTGGAATGATTTTTCTAAAAAAACAAAATTTGTAATAGTCATCGCAGCTAACTTATCAATAGATTATTTTTAATCAGCTTATCAGCAGATTATTCACTAAGCTGCAACTGTCCCAAACAGACTCTGGACAAACTCTTAATATTATTTTGTTGTTTTTAGCAAAAATATTATTCCTTCTAATTTCAAATTTAATTATGACTTTTCATAAAATATAAATTGAATAAAATTATATTTAAATTTAAACATTGTAATCCTTATCTTTTTGGACTTATTTTGCATGATAATACTGTATATATGGGATTTAAAGTTTGTATTTGATTATTGCAAAATAAAATTAAAAAAAAACATGTTTTATTAATTATTTCACTGTTCTCATCTCTTCTCCTTCAAATCTTCATCATAACTTTTTTAAGAAATTACTTTCTTTACAGCAACTTCACAACAATCTTTCTAAGAACAGCAATCACCCTAAATAGAAAAAAATATTGCGTCCAAAGTTCAAACACAAGCAGCATCCGAACAATTGGTGCAATTCATCGAGTGAAAGAGAAGAAAAAAAGAACCCTCAAGATGTTGCTTAGTCCGAACTCCGGAAGCAATATTTCCTCCCCAAAAAGAGCATTATTTTGTTGTGCATCTCTTAGAAGTCCTTACCCATCAAATAAATAAAATTCATAAGATGTTCTTCCCTTCAAACGCAACATATATATCGTCATTTTTTTTTCTATTAAAACTCTTACATGCATATCATTCAATTTATATGTATTTACGCATTTTTAATACTATATCTTTAATATAAATATTTATATATTTGTAATGTCACATTATCTATGCATTGTGTAATCCACTTCTTAAAACTCTTGAGCTGATTACAATATTTCATTGGTATGAATGTAGAAAAGTAGTTCAGGTCTTATAGATATGTAAATACATAGGAATTGGTTGGTATGTATGCAAATGCCCAAAAAAATTAAATGGGGATGTGCATTAGCATCCATTAGATCCCGCATTAATACTAGCTTTTTCATCAGTTGATGCATATCACACTCATGACTCATCATTAGCATGAATTTTTTCTATTTTGAATGAAAAAAATAAACCTATTTATTAGAATAAATATTTATTAATTAAAATTTTCAAATTTAAGGCACGAATTTTGAAGAAACTTTTTGATGCCAAAGCTAATGAAATTATAGTTTTAGGTGATTCTCAAGTAAAGCATATAGAGTCTTCCTTAATGAAAGAAGAAAGCATATGGAGATTTCCTTAATGAAAAAGAACAAGTAAAATGCTAAAATAATCTCCAATCATTTACATGAGCCCGTTTTAGTCCTTATGTTTATAGAAATGTCAAAATCGTTCTCTGAGCATTTTGAAATTGAGTTTTAATAGTTATTCATGGGAACTATTTCAATCCCAAATTTAAAGAATCAAAGACTATTTTGATGGTTCTGGCCCCATGTAAATAATCAAGGACCTTTTGACACTTCAATCATGAAGAAATCACAACTTTTTGGACGAATTATATGATAATAATTAGACTAAAGAATCAAATATACATAAGGATCACATTATTGATGTTAAAAATTTAGATTTGGGAGAATAGAGAAGAGAAACACTACCAAAAAGTGGAGTCATGCATTTAATTATTCTAAAAATTAAATTATTGGGGACAGATCTATAAAATTAGTATTAGTACATGAATTTTGAATATTAGCTCAGGAGGGAGTTAAATTAGTTTGCTAGAACTACTTTTTGGAACTGGTACCAAGACCAAATAAGTAGGGTATGTGATAGGAACACAATAGGTCTTTGAAAATAAACTTAATTTGTTTTGGAGTTATTGAAAGGAAGAAGATAAGACTAGTTGCAAAAAAGTGAGCTTCAAGATTGAAACATTACCTCAGCATTTTTTTTCTTTCTTCTTTCTTTTGGGAAATTTTACATTTGTACCGCACAATTCTTATGATTTACATATCTATCACTTAAAGTGTGATATGTACATGCATAACAACTTGGTGCTATAAAAGCATGAATAAAATGATGCTTTTGACATAAAAAAAAGTTAATAAAGTTGTATATGATGTTAAATATTTGAGCAATAAGAGCGTAAATATGAAAGTTTAGGTGTTACATGTAAATAAATAAGAATTGTGTGACATGCATGTAAATGCCCCTCCCCCTTTTTTTTGTTGTTGTGCCATATTTGTTTAAATTTTGTGCACATAGTTCATTTGATTCCAGACTACCAAATTTTAGAGCTAACTTATCATCTTTAATCAATAAGCAGCCTCCATTTACACTAACCACTACAGATTTCATGATAATTTTTTTTTTTCCTTCAAGCAAGTCTTCAAAATCTTGATTGTGCTGAACCCTAAACAAATTAAAATGCAGGGGCAAAGTATAGCAAATAGAAGCCATGCAGCCACTACAATTAAAACTGTAAGCATCATGACTGGACAAATCATTTCTTACCTCAAGATATTGCTTCCTTGAAAATTTGGCTGTCAGGAGTTCAATTCTCATTCCCAATTTTCAAAATAAGCCCATCAATATCAACAGGAAGAAGCAGCTTCTGAAACAGACAGCTTGTGGAGATAGCTTCTGGGGGTGGAACAATCATAAAAATGCCATTTTTTTTGCTTAGCATCCCGACCACACTCAAAGAGGTGCCCTCCCTGATGAACCTGTTGATCCCATACAAGATTAAAACATTTTTGGGGGAATTTACATACATACCACCAAATTCTTATGTATTAACATATCTAACACCTAAGTTTTGCTTTTTTACATTTATACCACCTTACTTGTGCATGAAAGTTTGTATTTCGCCTTTTAAAAGTTAAAATGGTGGTTATGATTCCAAATCTTTCATATCTCATAAAAAAATACCACTATTTTAACTTTTAAAAGGTGAAATACAAACTTTCATGCACAAGTAAGGTGGTATGTATGTAAAATTGAAGCTTAGGTGTTAGATATGTAAAAATATATAAGAAGTGAGATGATTCAGGGAACCAAATGCATACCCTTCTTTGAGATGGAGTAAGCGAGTNGTTATTATGATGAATCTTTATGGAAATTTCTACGTGGGAACTTGCATGGTTGGGCCATATGCTCACATATAGTCGTTTTGTCCATGTGGCCTTCTATTTCTTTTGTTTTATTTTATTTTATTTATTTATTTACTATTATGATATGATGATAACTATCATTTAATCCATCTTGTGGGGGCATATAAAAGTCAAAATTTCCAATCCAAATACATCTTTACATGAATTTTTCNAATGTTGTTTTTATGTTTATTTTGTAGGGTTATCTGTTAGGAACAAAAGGCAACTGAAATGGGGAAAAACGGAGCTAAAACGGAGCCAAACGGAGCGAAACGGTGGGGCTGCGCAGTCTGCCCGCCGACGGCACCAAAACGGCGCCAACGGCGAGATTTACCTGAGAAGACCGAAAAACGACAGAAAAACTCGCTGACAGCGCCCTCGAGCCCGCCGACGGCGCCCGAGACGACTATGAATTGACTTTTGGCGAATATGGATCGAAATTCAACGTATTTGGACGCTTTTTGAAATGATTCTTTTGGCAACTCTTCATACTTCGTCCCTACACTTTAAAAGAACGAATTTATGTTAGAAAAAGTAGGGATTTTTGTGAGAGGAATGTTAGGAAAAGTGTGAAGAAAGTTTAGGTTTTTTAGAATAGGAGTGGAAATGTAGATTTCTACCCTTTTGGAAAGATTGGAGAGGAGATTTTTGAGAGAATTCGTAAGGAGATGTTCTAGCATTGTATGGATTGGCGGGAGATTTTGTGGGAGAGATATGCGTCTTTCTTTCAAAGGGAAAAAACTAGGTATTGTGTTCTTCATTATCTTTTGATTTTTGTAAACACTTATCTGGTGAATTTTCTTTTGTTAAATGAAGTTTCCGTTGTGTTTTCTTCGTGTTTCGTGATGGGCTTCTCTTACTCTTTCTTCTTGTTTGGAAATAATAGTATGAGAAGATTATGTCGTTGTTTTCATTTTTAATTTTCTTTTGTAATAAGTAGAATTCAGGTTTAGATTTTGTGATGTTGTTTTCATTTTACTTTTCTTTTGTAATGAGTAGAATTCATGTTTAGGATTTTGTGATGCGAAGAAGCAGATTTAATTATAAATGTGATGGTTTTTACTTGCACTTTATTTACATTACAATAAAAGCCAGTTGTAGTGTTAAAATTCTCAATTCGGTCCTATTGTTTGAATACTGAAGCGGAGATGTTAGCCCTCAGGCAAGGGGAACGTGGGAGCTCCGAAGTGAGAGTCGGTATCCTCCCAGGCTAGCCACGGTTCAGTAAACAAGCATAGGATTAGTCAATGTTCTTTATGTCTGGACCAAAGGGTAAAGAATAGAATTGTTCATATTTGGCACATGCAATATTTAATGCATCTCATTCCTTTACATTATCCAATTCATTACATAAGAATAGTAGTTTTTAATATCTCAAAATTCTCCAAACCAATTCATCCAAAAATGATTATCTTTAGAATTAATATTTGCATTTAGTTATAGTTACTATCTTTACATTTAATACTTGCATTTAGAAGTAGTTGCTAGATAAGACATTATTTTAAATTGACATTCCAAACTAAGGACTAATTGCAGTAGACTAAGATTTGACTAAGGACCTCTTACCTCGCTTCCCTGTGGGATCGATAAACGGGACTCCACTACAGCCCTGTATTACTTGAGCGAAACGTATACTTGCGTTTAAAATGTGACTTTACAAATCATTTATAAATATATAAATTTGGGTTCATAAATTCTTGCATATTAAAAGTTGCATCAAGTTTTTGCGTCATGGTTGAGGATTTAAATATTCTAGTAGTAGTGTCAAATTCTTATATTTTTAGGTATATAAAAAGTTACTGTTATGTAGTAAGGTTCAAAAGATAAAAACAAAATCATTTATTAGTTTCTAATATTTTGTTCTTTGCTCGTAAAACCAACTAAAATTTGGAGACTGGTTATTATTGAAAATCAATAAATAAATAAATAATGAAAAGTTGTGGCCGAGTTTTATGAGATTTGCATATACATTGTAGTTTTGGTTATTACAGCAAGCACCATAGCATATTGTTGTGGTGTGCGCCATTGTGGAAGAATAAGATGATTGCAGCCTGTTGTTTTGAAATTTTCAAATTTAAATTCGGAAATGCTCGAATGTTTTGAGGAATTAAGAAAAAGAAGGGGCATTTACATACCTCCCGCTCAATTTCTATAAGTTTACTTATCTAACACCTAAACTCTACTTATTACAATTATAGCACCCAATCTTTTATATCACATCAAAAATACCAACATTTTATCATTTAAAAAGTGAAATATACCTTTTCATGCATAGGAAAGGCGGTATGCATGCAAAAATTGAAGTTTCGGATTTAGATATGTAAATGAATAGGAATTGAGTGGCCTGCATGTAAATCTTNTCAATAAATAAATAAATAATGAAAAGTTGTGGCCGAGTTTTATGAGATTTGCATATATATTGTAGTTTTGGTTATTACAGCAAGCACCATAGCATATTGTTGCGGCGTGCGCCATTGTGGAAGAACAAGATAATTGTAGCCGGTTGTTTTAAAATTTTCAAATTTAAATTCGGTAATGCTCGAATGTTTTGAGGAATTAAAAAAAAGAAGGGGCATTTACATACCTCCCGCTTAATTTCTATGAATTTACTAATATAACACCTAAACTCTGCTTATTACAATTATAGCACCCAATCTTTTATATCACATCAAAAATACCAACGTTTTATCATTTAAAAAGTGAAATATACCTTGTCATGCATAGGAAAGCTGGTATGCATGCAAAAATTGAAGTTTTGGATTTAGATATGTAAATGCGTAGGAATTGAGTGGTCTGCATGTAAATCTTCCCAAAAAAAAAAAGTATTTATTTAGACTTATATTAAAACAGATTATGTGTCAACCTTATGTACTAATTTGGGTTATTAAGAATCTATAAATTATGATCCGAGGCATAAATTAAAACCTTTGGCTGGAAGAATTTTATCTTACTAGTAATAATATTGTGAGTGTAGGTTGAATATGTAATTACTTTAGAGTTCGGTGCATACATGAGTACCTAACTTCAGGCAAATCTTGTCTTTGCAAAACAAAAGGATCGAGTTCCCTTTAATAAATTTCTTCTTTGTTAACTTTTCTACTATTCTTAATTTTTACAAAAAAAAACTATTTTATAGAAATTAACAAGATTTGCTGGCAAATTTTAGTCGAAATCTAATTGCTTGCTGACATTATTGAATTTTTTTATTATTTCATTATTATTCTAGCATCATATTTGTCATTAAAGAAAGTTATTTAAACTTTAGCATTTAATTGATTCTGAAAAAGTAAAAATTATTGAAGTGGTGCATGCTCAATACGATAAAAAGTATTTCAAATGAAATAAAATTAACATGGGCTGGAAAGAAATAAAAGTTTAAGGAAAAATATTTACTATTTGATAAATATAAAGATAAATTGCATAATCAACATTAAAGTTGAAAGCAAGAATTTAAACAANGGCAAATTTTAGTCGAAATCTAATTGCTTGCTGACATTATTGAATTTTTTTATTATTTCATTATTATTCTAGTATCATATTTATCATTAAAGAAAGTTATTTAAACGTTAGCATTTAATTGATTCTGAAAAAGTAAAAATTATTGAAGTGGTGCATGCTCAATACTATAAAAAGTATTTCAAATGAAATAAAATTAACATGGGCTGGAAAGAAATAAAAGTTTAAGCAAAAATATTTACTATTTGATAAATATAAAGATAAAAGCAAGAATTTAAACATACATAATTTGTCATTAGATTATTCTTCTAAAATCAGTCTTCATTAAATTCATAGGTGACAGTTCAAGAATGAACTAAACCATAATTCACCAACAATAGCAAATGAAATTTTATCCAGATCATTATGTATTAAATCTTGAAAAAAAATTATTCTATTAGGGTTATTGCATCTATTTTAATATCTAAAGAAAAACAAGTAACATCTTATCCAAAACTTATTAAAAGTACACCAATACATGAATCAAGTACGATTGAAGTCANAAAAAATTATTCTATTAGGGTTATTGCATCTATTTTAATATCTAAAGAAAAACAAGTAACATCTTATCCAAAGCCAATTAAAAATACACCAATACATGAATCAAGTACAATTGAAGTCGATCCAATTACAGAAATGGTAGTTCATAAAAATACATTTCAAGATATATCAGATCTAGAACATGAATTGCAAATAGCACCGAAATATCTTCTCGAAACGTATATTCCTAATCTAGTATTTTTAATAATAACTATTTTCAATCTAGTGTTTTTTTTTTTTTTTTTTTTTTGCAATAACAAGAATTTATTTGGTTTTAAATTTAAATGATTTTGATTTTTTGCTGTAACCCTGTTTCTATAGATAATGATAGGAAGCCAANTATTTTTAATAATAACTATTTTCAATCTAGTGTTTTTTTTTTTTGTTTTTTTTGTTTTTTTTTTTTTTTGCAATAACAAGAATTTATTTGGATTTAAATTTAAATGACTTTGATTTATTGCTGCAACCCTGTTTCTATAGATAATGATAGGAAAGCCATCTATATTCATTATGTTATTATAAAGGAAATAGCGAGTTAGATCCTCCTTTTCCTCAAAATTTCCTCGACATGGAGAATTTTCAAAAAAGAAAACCTCCTTGAGAATAACACTATACCAAAACTCTCACTCTCTCTCTAAGCCTAGTTCATCCCTCTCCCCATTAAGATCATAAATCATGGCATGCTAATGAATCATTCTCATAAGGAAACAACATGGCATTTTCATGCATTTCTTCACTATAAAAAACAAGTAGCATAACGCATGAATCTACTGTGGTTCGATTAGGTTATATATCCTTCATTTACGCTAAAAAATATATTTAAGAACCNAATAGCGAGTTAGATCCTCCTTTTCCTCAAAATTTCCTCGACATGGAGAATTTTCAAAAAAGAAGACCTCCTCGAGAATAACACAATACCAAAACTCTCTCTCTCTCTATAAGCCTACTTCATCCCTCTCCCCATTAAGATCATAAATCATGACATGCTAATGAATCATTCTCATAAGGAAACAACATGGCATTTTCATGCATTTCTTCACTATAAAAAACAAGTAGCATAACGCATGAATCTACTGTGGTTCGATTAGGTTATATATCCTTCATTTACGCTAAAAAATATATTTAAGAAAGAACTGTAGAAGCAATATTAAAGCTAATAAATGATATCAGTTACCTACCTCCAAATATGCCAACTTCCAACAAAAATATCTGTCATCAGCACTTACAATCCTCGATCCAGTATGATAGTCCTTCATTGAAATATTAAATCCAAATCCACTATATTCATATAAAAGAGTTGACGTATAAACACATCTCTCAACCTTTTCATATGAAGATTCTAACGGAATATCCCCACATTCAACAAGCTGCTTTCACAAATAAAATAAGAGGAAATAAAGGTGATTAAAACAGCTTAATAAATTGCGAAACAATAATGGTATAGAATTCTCTTGAATGGTTGAAACATATTTCTGCAATGAATAAAGTGCCAAAATAGTCCCTTGACTATTTACATGAAGGCATTTTAGTCCGAAAGTGCATAAAAGTGTCAAAATTTTTAATTTAGACTAAAAAGTCTCCATATCCGAATATTTTAGCCTCCATTTAAAAAGTATGGAGACTAAATTGGCACTTTTATAGACTTTGAGACTAAAATAAACCCCTACAAAAAAATAAGAGTACCATTTTGGCACTTTTTCTCCTCTTAAAACAAAGATCGTAAATGTGGAGTAGGCAGGCAAGAATAGCAGCCCTAAAAAGCTAATGTACACATGAATTCCAGCTTTAATGTAAAATGGCTTAGTCAAGTAGGAATAGACATGGTCGTATCTTAATAGATTGCACCAAATGCAAAATCTTAAAAGTTGAGTATGTTTCTCCAAAATAGATTGTGCTAGTATGTCAAAACAATAAATTTGATAAATTCTTTACAACTATATACAATCAAAGTTCCATAATCATTCACAGTGTTCTCTCTTGAGAAAAATAAAAAGATTCCCACCATGGTGTAATAACAAAATATTGCTTAACAAAATTTCTTTTATTGAAATCCTATATGCACTGCTTTTTTTCTTTTCCCTGTTTTCCTGAGTCTGAAAGAAACAGTAAACATCATCTTCAATGATGGTTAAAACTCTCCAGATGATTAAGATAGGGTATTATTGATTTTCCCATGATAAGATCAAGCGGGTTAACGATAGAAATAAATAGTAAATGGCAACACAGAACAAATGATTCATAGTGTTTTAGAAAGATTCATGCCTAGCTGACACCAACTTGCTTGGACTACAATGACTCACAACACTGGACATAGAAGGGAAGGATCAAAAAATATAAGAAGTATCAAAGCACATCAAACAATTGATAAAATTGGAGTGTGATTCAAAGCTACTCCAAGGCACCAGAAAGGATCCAACTAACATGTAAAGCGAGTAAATTGACAGGTGTAATATGAATTATTGTTTGGAATCAAGAAACTATTATACCGTTGAGCAAGAACTAAGCAATTACATAGGAGAAGTCTTCTCTCACATCCTTTATTAGCCTCCCTCCCTCCCTCTCTCCGTCTCTCCCTCTCTCTCTCTCACACACATCACTCATTTCTACTCTAATGAGCCTTCTCTAATTTTAAATATTTTGAATTCTTAATAAAGTAAGTTTTCCTACAACATAAATTTATATGAGGAATGTGGGTTACGATAAAAAGAGTGAGAAAGTTACAAAATAATCAATGGCCAGAGTTGAGGATATTCCGAGTGCATAGCAGCATTTTTTTTTACTGGAGCCGAGTTTAAAAATACTTGCTCATAATGGAGTCACATAGCTCTCGGAATAAAGTCCTTCCCATGAATTGTTTGACCTCTTCTCAACCACACTATGTCTTCTCAGCTTCTTTTAGGATATTCCTGTTAGCACTATTGCAATCTTCTTAGCTTGTATTCCAAGCATCTACTAAGTCAGTTAATCAGGTTGAACATAAGGCAATAAAGTTGTTCCCCTCCTAAGTAGACCACTTAACTTTGGAGGTCACCTGCCCTTTTCTTATCGATTCTATGGAGCGCCTTAATGCCTTTCTTGCATTGAAGACTCTGAATAACTCCGCTCGCTCCGCTTGCTCGCTCCATTCTGCTCTAGCATTTGTCCCTTATCTGGTATATGAGTCATACCTAACACCCTTTACTTCAATCTCTCATTGTTGAAGCCACACAAAATCTCCAAATTTCTTTTCTACTCATTGATGATCAACCTGACACATTAAACTTTGTTGTGACTAGCAAGTTACATCCTGTGTTATTGTGTCAAAGTTACATCCTCTCAACAAGTATTAAACAATTTTGCTGATAATATCATCTTGACCACATAATTCTTTTTTAATTTGATTAGCCAAAATGAGCCTCAGCAGGCTCGAACTATACATTTGCATAAGAAATTGTGATGTCATCAACAGCATCCAAACAAACATCGACAAAAGCAAAAATATCCCAAAAAATTAAAAACCCTAATTTATTGAAAATGATGAACAACTGACATGAAAAAGTATACCAAACAATGGTAAATATATTTACAATTGCAAGAAAATTAGCATCCATCAACAATGCTGAAATGGAGGTCGTTAATAATGAGCACATGATTACCTAAAGGAGTTGAGTGCGATCAAAAAAACAAACATGGAAAAATAAAAAAGGATAAAAAAATGGACAAAAGATTACATGAAAGATTAAAGAAGTTTGAAAAGATTAATTGAATAAAATCTATTAAATAATTAGAATGAAGGCGATTTAGGAGGTCGCAAATGGTAGACCCTCACATCTTCTCTAATATTGGGTACTCGTCTGATGATTGTGGCGACTAAGTCACCAATAAGCTGGATCTGCAATGTTCAAAGCAAGTATCTTTCATGCCCCCACTAAGTTGCTCTAAACCAATGGTCTTTGGGGTGCTTGTTTCGAAACTCCAACACCATCTTGGTGAAATAGAAACTAGGCTCTTCAATGGTAGAAACAAATGGAAGGAGATTATTCATGTTTGAATAGAAAAGAATAATCAGTCACATTTTCCTGCACCTCTAACGAAGCTTATTGTAATGCATTATGATGCATAGTAGACCCTCACGTCTTCTCTAATATTGGGTACTCGTCTGATGGTTGTGGCGACTAAGTCACCAATAAGCTGGATCTGCAATGTTCAAAGCAAGTATCTTTCATGCCCCCACTAAGTTGCTCTAAACCAATGGTCTTTGGGGTGCTTGTTTCGAAACTCCAACACCATCTTGGTGAAATAGAAACTAGGCTCTTCAATGGTAGAAACAAATGGAAGGAGATTATTCATGTTTGAATAGAAAAGAATAATCAGTCACATTTTCCTGCACCTCTAACGAAGCTTATTGTAATGCATTATGATGCATAGAAGCTGTTACAGTGTAGTACAACTCAAGAGAGCACCTTTCATAATGCAGTAAAATTAACATCTAAAATTAAAACAAAACAAAAATATGCATTGACCATATCCTTATTATCAGCAAATCAATATTTAAAATTACTCAATTGGATAGTGAGACATTTTGGGTTCATGCAGCAAGATGCAAAATTAACAAATTAAGTAAAAATAAAAATATTACATTAAGTTCAAAATATGTCATAAGAGAAAATATATTAACATCATAACATATTAATACATCAAAATATAATATATTAGCATCCTAATATAATAAAAGTAAGAAATTATTCAAAGTAAGAATCAACGTGTTACATCCAAATATTAAATCATTAGATAAAAATGGTTTTACAAATAATAAAATAAGACATAATAATATAATAATTTGAAATAGGTTTGGTACAAATAGTTCCCATAAAAATATAAGAACATAGAAAATCTGATACACCTATTATTACACCACTTCAAAGGGGACCAGCTGAAGGACGGAGTTCACCCTCGATACATAAGAGGAAACATCAAAGGGAGATGAAGTTGGAGTGGTGATGTTAGGATTAGGAAGTTGAAGATGTCGATCTTCGATGGGGAAGAAGCACATGGGTGGGTGTATTGGGTGAAGCGATACTTCACTGTGAACAAACTAAATGGGGAGGAGAAGCTCATCGTGACAAGATTATAACATGATTTTAACAGAGGGAGGATAAAAATCCAATTCATTCGTGGGACGATTTTAAAGATTGTTTGTTGGAGCATTTTTGGGTCATTCGGAAAGAACTCACGAGCAACTATATGCCTTGACTCAGAAGAAGACTGTCATGGAATATAGGGAGAGATTCAAGTTATTGTCAGGGCGGCTGAGGGGGAATTCTTAAGCGGAATTGGAAGGGAAATTCATGAAAAACCTAAAGTTCGACATATGAGTAGCACTCTGATTATTGAGAATGCAGGATTGACGGAGGCGATGGAGCTCGCATAGATGATGGAAGACAAGGCTCATTGTTCGTGNATGGTTTTACAAATAATAAAATAAGACATAATAATATAATAATTTGAAATAGGTTTGGTACAAATAGTCTCCCTAAAAATATAAGAACATAGTAAATCTGATACACCTATTATTACACCAGTTCAAAGGGGACCAGCTGAAGGACGGAGTTTCACCCTCGATACATAAGAGGAAACATCAAAGGGAGATGAAGTTGGAGTGGTGATGTTAGGATTAGGAAGTTGAAGATGTCGATCTTCGATGGGGAAGAAGCACATGGGTGGGTGTATTGGATGAAGCGATACTTTACTGTTAACAAGCTAAATGGGGAGGAGAAACTCATGGTGACAACATTATAACATGATTTTAACAGAGGGAGGCTAAAAACCCAATTCATTCGTGGGACGATTTTAAGGATTGCTTGTTGGAGCATTTTTGGGTTATTCGGAAAGAACTCACGAGCAACTATATGCCTTGACTCGGGAGAAGACTGTCATGAAATATAGGAAGAGATTCAAGTTATTGTCGGGGCGACTGAGGGAGAAATTCATGAAAAACCTAAAGTTCGACATATGAGTAGCACTCTGATTATTGAGACTGTAGGATTGACAGAGGCGATGGAGCTTGCATAGATGATGGAAGACAAGGCTCATTGTTCGTGAATAGTTCATTGTTGGCTAGTATTAACTCGAAATAATTAAATTATATATAATTGATGAATATTATTTGTAAATGATTCAATTGACTACAAGGCTACAAAGATTTATAATCCATTAAAATTATTAATTAAAAATAGAGTAAAAATATATTAAAATTTATTTAAATGAATATTTAATATAAATAATAAGATTTAAATCTCTCCCTTACCTTTAACATCCCACTGCTACGTGACTAGGGCTGTCAAAATAGTTCGTTGTTTAAGAACAACTGTGTTCAACTCTTTAAGCAAACAAGCGAAACATGAACAAATTTCTTTGCATTGGATATATAAATGAGTCGAACACAAATAGTGGTACTTTCTAACGAGTCGAACACAAGCCAAGTCTGGGCTTGCTCAAGTTTAGCTCGTTTGCACCCCTAGACATATAGGGAGCAGCCGGTAGTGATGTTGATGGATAGTGGAGTCGCTCACAATTTCATCTCAAATCGGGTCATGGACCATCTAGGTTTAAAGCCAGTAGATACGAGAAGCGTTGGATCATGATGGGGATAGGGAAAGTAGAGAAGCCAAAGAATTTGCAGCGGATTAGTATTAACACTACAAAGCTACAAGTAGTGGAGGACTTTCTTCCCTTGAACTTGGAAAGTATTGATGTGATTCTGAGGATGAAATGATTACAAATGATTGGGGTGACGGAGGTGGATTGAAAACTCTGACAATGGAGATTAGGGTGGAAGGAAGGAAGGTGGTCCAAAGGAGATGACGGTCTATGTAAAACCATGATCTCACTTAAAACCATGGTCAAGTAGATACGGAGAGCAGATTTAGCCTATTTGGAGTTGTAGAGTATAAAGGAGATTTGAGTGCCTAAGTCGTTAGAGTTCTATGAGTGTGTCAAAAACTTCCGCAACATTTTTTCAATCTCTTTCAACAGCCTAGCAAATGATCACCACTGAGGGAGCACAAGCATGTCAATATATTGAAGGAAAGAGTTCCTCCTATCAGTGTCAGGCGATACAGGTTTCCTCGTATTTAAAAAGATAAGATAAAAAAGTTCCGAGAAATGTTCGAAGCAGGGATTATCAGGCTTAGTGTGAGCCGCTTTCTAGCCCAGTTCTATTGGTGAAGAAAAAAGGGAAGGTGATTGGAGATTTTTTGTGGACTACAGAGCTTTGAACAAGGAAAGTGTACTAGACAAGTTTTTTATCCTTGATTGATGGTTGTTAGGTGAACTTTATGGAGCAGTCATCTTCTAGAAAATCGATCTGAAGTTGGGATACCATCATATCAAGATGAATACAGCGGATGTACACAAGATAGCGTGCATGACTCATGAAGGGCTAGGAGTTTTTGGTGATGTTGTTTGGTCTTACCAACTCTATGACCACATTTCAGTCTCTCATGAACCGAAATGTTCAACCTTATCTTAGGAAGTTTGTCCTAGTATTTTTTATGACATCCTGATCTGCAGTCGTAGAAAGGCAGAGCATGTGAGATAATTGATGACCGTATTAGAGAGGTTGAGAGAGCGTCAGTAGTACGCCAACTTGAAGAAATGTCCATTTGTGCAATCACCGGTGGAGTGCTTAGGGCATGTGTGGCCAATGCAAGGGTAGTAGCGTATCAGTCCAAGATCAAGGTTGTTGTACTGGTCTTTCCGAGGAGCTTGAAGGAGTTATGAGGGTTTTAAGGCCTCATTGAATGCTACCAGAAATTCGTGGGAGGGTATGGCATGATAGCATGGCCACTAGCGGAGCAAGTAAAAAAAAAACAGTTTTAAGTGGAGGGAAGCAGCAACACGGGCCATCGAATAGTTGAAGAGAGCCATAACCAGCGTTCTGGTATTAGCACTTTCAGATTTCAATACGGCATGTGTGGTAGAGACGGATACATCAAGGTATGGATTTGGAGTAGTGCTCATGCAGGACCAACGACTTATTGCCTATTTCAACCAGGTGCTCATGGCCAGGGCGAGGCTCAAGTCCGTGTACAAGCAGGAATTCGCGGTTATTTTCTTGGCCAGTTAGAAGTGGCACTCCTATCTTTTGGGCTGAAACTTTATAGTCAGGACAGGTCAGGGGAGCTTGAAGTATCTATTGGAGTAAAGGATGGTGACAATGGAGCATTAGAGATGGCTATCCAAATTAGTTGGATATGAATTTGAGATCCAGTGTCACCAAGGATTAGAGAATAAAGTTGCGGATACACTATCAAGAAAGGTTGAAGAACCTTAGCTGACATCTTTATTTGTACCCTAGTCCTACATTGGGAAGTCTTGACGCAAGAGAGCGAGTAGGATGAAGGGCTGAGGAAGTTTAGAGCAAAGTTGCTATAGAATCCAAGCAGTCATCTAGGATACGCATTGAGAGGGTAACACCTACTCTACCATAGACAATTCATGTTATCGAGGGCGTCAGCTACATCCCCAAACTGTTGCATGAGTTTAACGGCAACTCAATTGGGGAACTTTGGGGTACATAAGGCATATAGTAGACTATCAGCTGAGCCACACTAGGTGAGGATGCGCGGAGATGTAGAGGACAAAGTGGAGAGATGTGATGTATTCNTATGAGAAGTCTTCTCTCACATCCTTTATTAGCCTCCCTCCCTCCCTCTCTCCGTCTCTCCCTCTCTCTCTCACACACAAACATCACTCATTTCTACTCTAATGAGCCTTATCTAATTTTAAATATTTTGAATTCTTAATAACGTAAGTTTCCCTACAACATAAATTTATATGAGGAATGTGGGTTACGATAAAAAGAGTGAGAAAGTTACAAAATAATCAAGGGCCAGAGTTGAGGATGTTCCAAGGGCATAGCAGCATTTTTTTTTACTAGAGCCGAGTTTACAAATACTTGCTCATAATGGAGTCACATAGCTCTCGGAATAAAGTTCTTCCCATGAATTGTTTGACCTCTTCTCAACCACACTATGTCTTCTTAGCTTCTTTTAGGATATTCTTGTTAGCACAATTGCAATCTTCTTAGCTTGTATTCCAAGCATCTACTAAGTCAATTAATCAGGTTGAACATAAGGCAATAAAGTTGTTCCCCTCCTAAGTAGACCACTTAACTTTGGTGGTCACCTGCCCTTTTCTTATTAATTCTATGGAGCACCTTAATGCCTTACTTGCATTGAAGACTCTGAATGACTCTGCTCCACTCCACTTGCTCGCTCCATTCCGCTCCAGCATCTGTCCCTTATCTGGTATATGAGCCATACCTAACACCCTTTACTTCAATCTCTCATTGTTGAAGCCACACAAAATCTCCAAATTTCTTTTCTACTCATTGATGATCAACCCGACACATTAAACTTTGTTGTGACTAGCAAGTTACTTTTTTACCACTAAATGAATTATTTAAATTACTAGTAGAAATCTATAAGTCATCACACCGTTTATCTATATGCTTCCATCGACAATGATGAATACTCAATGACAAAAGAACTTTAAAGAAATTATCCCAAACACGCCTCAAATTGAGCCCAATTTACAGAACTGTGCATCATCATATTGAAGCCAAACTGGAGGGCAAGCTTTTATCCTGTGTTATTGTGTCAAAGTTACATCCTCTCAACAAGTATTAAACAATTTTGCTGATAATATCATCTTGACCACATAATTCTTTTTTAATTTGATTAGCCAAAATGAGCTTCAGCACATTTGCATAAGAAATTGTGATGTCATCACAGCATCCAAACTAACATCGACAAAAGCAAAAATATCCCAAAAAATTAAAAACCCTAATATAATGAAAATGATGAGCAACTGACATGAAAAGTATACCAAACAATGGTAAATATATTTACAATTGCAAGAAAATTAGCATCCATCAACAATGCTGAAATGGAGGTCGTTAATAATGAGCACATGATTACCTAAAGGAGTTGAGTGCGATCAAAAAAACAAACTTAGAAAAATAAAAAAGGATAAAAAAATGGACAAAAAGATTACATGAAAGATTAAAGAAGTTTGAAAAGATTTAAATTGAATAAAATCTATTAAATAATTAGAATGAAGACGATTCAGGAGGTCGCAAATGGTAGACCCTCCCATCTTCTCTAATATTGGGTACTCGTCTGATGGTTGTGGCGACTAAGTCACCCATAAGCTGTATCTGCAATGTTCAAAGCAAGTCTCTTTCATGCCCCCACTAAGTTGCTCTAAACCAATGATCTTTGGGTGCTTGTTTCGAAACTCCAACACCATCTTGGTGAAATAGAAGCTAGGCTTTTCAATGGTAGAAACAAATGGAAGGAGATTATTCATGTTTGAATAGAAAAGAATAATCAGTAACATTTTCCTGCACCTCTAACGAAGCTTATTGTAATGCACTATGATGCATAGAAGCTGTTACAGTGTAGTACAACTCAAGAGAGCACCTTTCATAATGCAGTAAAATTAACATCTAAAATTAAAACAAAACAAAAATATGCATTGACCATATCCTTATTATCAGCAAATCAATATTTAAAATTACTCAATTGGATAGTGAGACATTTTGGGTTAATGCAGCAAGATGTAAAATTAACAAATTAAGTAAAAATAAAAATATTATATTAAGTTCAAAATATGTCATAAGAGAAAATATATTAACATCATAACATATTAATACATCAAAATATAATATATTAGCGTCCTAATATAATAAAAGTAAGAAATTATTCAAAGTAAGAATCAAAGTGTTACATCCAAATATTAAATCATTAGATAAAAATGGTTTTACAAATAATAAAATAAGACATAATAATATAATAATTTGAAATAGGTTTGGTACAAATAGTCTCCCTAAAAATATAAGAACATAGTAAATCTGATACACCTATTATTACACCAGTTCAAAGGGGACCAGCTGAAGGACGGAGTTTCACCCTCGATACATAAGAGGAAACATCAAAGGGAGATGAAGTTGGAGTGGTGATGTTAGGATTAGGAAGTTGAAGATGTCGATCTTCGATGGGGAAGAAGCACATGGGTGGGTGTATTGGATGAAGCGATACTTTACTGTTAACAAGCTAAATGGGGAGGAGAAACTCATGGTGACAACATTATAACATGATTTTAACAGAGGGAGGCTAAAAACCCAATTCATTCGTGGGACGATTTTAAGGATTGCTTGTTGGAGCATTTTTGGGTTATTCGGAAAGAACTCACGAGCAACTATATGCCTTGACTCGGGAGAAGACTGTCATGAAATATAGGAAGAGATTCAAGTTATTGTCGGGGCGACTGAGGGAGAAATTCATGAAAAACCTAAAGTTCGACATATGAGTAGCACTCTGATTATTGAGACTGTAGGATTGACAGAGGCGATGGAGCTTGCATAGATGATGGAAGACAAGGCTCATTGTTCGTGAATAGTTCATTGTTGGCTAGTATTAACTCGAAATAATTAAATTATATATAATTGATGAATATTATTTGTAAATGATTCAATTGACTACAAGGCTACAAAGATTTATAATCCATTAAAATTATTAATTAAAAATAGAGTAAAAATATATTAAAATTTATTTAAATGAATATTTAATATAAATAATAAGATTTAAATCTCTCCCTTACCTTTAACATCCCACTGCTACGTGACTAGGGCTGTCAAAATAGTTCGTTGTTTAAGAACAACTGTGTTCAACTCTTTAAGCAAACAAGCGAAACATGAACAAATTTCTTTGCATTGGATATATAAATGAGTCGAACACAAATAGTGGTACTTTCTAACGAGTCGAACACAAGCCAAGTCTGGGCTTGCTCAAGTTTAGCTCGTTTGCACCCCTAGACATATAGGGAGCAGCCGGTAGTGATGTTGATGGATAGTGGAGTCGCTCACAATNAATATTTTAATATAAATAATAAGATTTAAATCTCTCCCTTACCTTTAACATCCCACTGCTACGTGACTAGGGTTGTCGAAATAGTTCGTAGTTTAAGAACAACTGTGTTCGGCTTTTTAAGCAAACAAGCGAAACATGAACAAATTTCTTTGCGTTGGATATATAAATGAGCCGAACACAAATAGTGGTATTTTTTAATGAGTCGAACACATGTCAAGTTTGGGCTTTACTCAAGCTTAGGTCGTTTACACCCCTAGACATATGGGGAGTAGCCGATAGTGATGTTGGTGGATAGTGGAGTCGCTCACAATTTCATCTCAAATCAAGTCATGGACCAGCTAGGTTTAAAGCCAGTAGATACGAGAAGTGTTGGGTCATGATTGGGATAGGGAAAGTAGAGAAAAACCAAAGAATTTGTAGGGGATTGGTATTAACACTACAAAGCTGCGAGTAGTGGAGGACTTTCTTCCCTTGAACTTGAAAAGTATTAATGTGATTCTGAGGATGAAGTGATTACAGATGATTGGGGTGACGGAGGTGGATTGAAAACCCTGACAATGGAGATTAGGATGGAAGAAGGAAGGTGGTCCTAAGGAGATGACAATCTATGTAAAACCATGATCTCACTTAAAACCATGGTCAAGTAGATACGGAGAGCAGATTTAGCCTATTTGGAGTTAAAGAGTATAGAGAAGATTTGAGTGCCTGAGTCAGTAGAGTTTCATGAGTGTGTTCAACAACTTCCGCAACATTTTTTCAATCTCTTTCAACAGCCCAGCGAATTATCACCACTGAGGGAGCACAAGCATGCCATTATATTGAAGGAAAGAGTTCCTCCTATCAGTGTCAAACGATATAGGTTTCCTCATGTTTAGAATAATAAGATAAAAAGGTTGATCCGAGAAATGTTTGAAGCAGTGATTATCAGGCTTAGTGTGAGCCCCTTTCCAGCCCAGTTCTATTGGTGAAGAAAAAAGGGATAGTGATTGGAGATTTTGTATGAACTACATAGCTTTGAACAAGGAAACTATACTAGACAAGTTTTTTATCCTTGATTGATGGTTGTTAAATGAACTTTATGGAGTCGTCATCTTCTAGAAAATCGATCTGAAGTTGGGATACCATCATATCAAGATGAATACAGCAGATGTACACAAGATAGCGTGCATGACTCATGAAGGGCTAGGAGTTTTTGGTGATGTTGTCTGGTCTTACCAACGCTATGACCACATTTTAGTCACTTATGAACCGAAATTTTCAACCTTACCTTAGGAAGTTCGTCCTAGTATTTTTTTATGACATCCTGATCTGCAGTCGTAGAAAGGCTGAGTATGTGGGATAATTGATGATCGTATTAGAGAAGTTGAGAGAGCGTCAGTAGTACGCCAACTTGAAGAAATGTCCATTTGTGCAATCACCGGTGGAGTGCTTAGGACATGTTGTGGCCAATGCAAGGGTAGCAGCGTATCAGTCCAAGATCAAGGTTGTTGTACTGGTCTTTGCCGAGGAGTTTGAAGGAGTTATGAGGGTTTTAAGGCCTCACCGAATGCTACTAGAAATTCGTGGGAGGGTATGGCATGATAGCATAGCCACTAGCGGAGCAAGTAAAAAAAGACAGTTTTAAGTGGAGGGAAGCAGCAACACAGGCCATCGAATAGTTGAAGAGAGCCATAATCAGTGTTCTGTTATTAGCACTTTCAAATTTCAATACGACATGTGTGGTAGAGACGGATACATCAGGGTATGGATTTGGAGCAGTGCTCATGCAGGACCAACGACTTATTGCCTATTTCAACCAGGTGCTCATGGCCAGGGCGAGGCTCAAGTCCGTGTACAAGCAGAAATTCGCGGCTATTTTCTTGGCCATTCAGAAGTGGCACTCCCATCTTTTGGGCTAAAACTTTATGGTCAAGGCATGTCAGAGGAGCTTGAAGTATCTATTGGAGTAAAGGATGATGACAGTGGAGCATTATAGATGGCTATCCAAATTAGTTGGATATGAATTTGAGATCCAGTGTCACCAAGGATTAGAGAATAAAGTTGCGGATACACTATCGAGAAAGGTTGAAGAATCTTAGCTGACAGCTTTATTTGTACCCTAGTCCTACATTGGAAAGTCTTGAGGCAAGAGAGCGAGCAGGATGAAGGGCTGAGGAAGTTTAGAGCAAAGTTGCTATAGAATCCAAGCAGTCATCTAGGATACACATTGAGAGGGTAACAACTACTCTACCAGAGACAATTCGTGTTACCGAGGGTGTCGGCTACATCCCCAAACTATTGCATGAGTTTCACGGCAACTCAATTGGGGAACTCAGGGGTACATAACGCATATAGTCGACTATCAGCTGAGCCACACTAGATGAGGATGCGCAAAGATGTAGAGGACATAGTGGAGAGATGTGATGTGTTTCAACGCCACAAATATTTGACTATGGCACCAGAAGGGTTAATGTAGGCACTAGCCTTACCTAAGAAGTTTGGGAGGAGGTGACGATAGATGTTATAGAGGGGTTGCCACGAACTATGGGACAAGATATGGATAGCATGAGCAAGTATACACATTTCATTCCATTACGACACCTTTACATGGTTGTCTCAATCGCCGCAGTGTTCAAACGAGAAGTGATTCATTTACATGGTATTCCAACATTCATTATATCAAGCAAGGACAAGGTATTCCTCAGCCATTACTGGAAGCAACTGTTCACGTTACAAGTGACCGTCCTAAAGAGGAGTACAACATATCATCCCTAAAAAGATGGTTAGATGGAGGTGGTCAACAAGATTGTGGAGACGTACCCGCATTGTTTTGTATCAGATATGTCTAAGTTTCGGGAAAAGTGGATTGCATGAGCTGAGCAATCTTATCATATTGCAGTACAGATCACTCCTTTCAGGATTTTATATGGGTGGGATCCACCTCACCTGATACATTATAGACATAGCACTACACCGATATCTAGTGTAGACTAGTATATGGAGGAGAAGGACGNTTTTCAAAATCACAAAATTATCACCTTTTCAAACTACGAAAATTAAGCTGAACGATAAAACGGCCGACAACCACCAGATAGTTTATCTAACATATCTTCTAAGTGATGAATCAAAAAATGATATTTGACAATTATTTTATTAATTGCGCTGCTATCCACACACATTTGTAATTGACCATCCTTCTTTGGCACCAATAATGCTGGAATATTGCAAGGGCTCATACTGTTGTTTGTAGTATGTAAAATGTTGTGCGTTGAAAGTACCTAATGTATCATTCTCTTTCAATCAAAAGAGCATACATTAGGACGACATTAATTTATTGCTTCTATACGAAACTACCAAGGTCGACCGATAATTAAATAACAAGCATCCATGTCTAAAACATCACAAAGTACCTCACAAACAAANATTTTCAAAATCACAAACTCATCACCTTTTCAAACCACGAAAATTAAGCTGAACGATAAAACGGCCGACAGTACCACAATACTGAAAGGGCCAAGGTGGATTAGTTGAGCGGACGAGATTTGGTGGTTAGTGTAGGACAATTGCATGGATCAGGCTAGTGACATTTTTGAACATGCTGAATAGAATCTTGTGTCATTGTTTCCCAATAGTAACCTTTCGATATTTTTATTTCTTTGTAGGATGATTTGCGTACCCAACATAATCTCTTATGTATGTCACACGTTATGGGTGCTTCAGCTTGTCTGAGACAGTGCTTCACATGAACAATGTTACAGATTACTATTTACATATGCTAATGAAGGCTCTTTTTTTATTTGAATAGCTAAAGAAGGCTTATCAAGAAGCTTGTCCTAGTGCATGTATTCTGCTATACGTAGTCACCTTTAATTAGCCTCTTCATCAGTCATCATGGAAAATAAGTTTATTTTTGAAGTGCCCAAAGTCTTATTTTGGATCATGTAAACCGTATTTCATATTTTCAATATGCATCAACTTCGCCATTATGCCAATGGGGCAGCTTGATAAGAATAACATCTTGAATATACTACAATAAATTTATGGCCTGTTAATAGTGGAAATAGCTTGGTTTAAGAACCTTTTAAGTGCTTGCAATTTTGTGATTATTTATGAATTTTTCAAACATTTTAGTCTGGTTAATCACCATATGAATGGCTAACTCCAGGCTAGTCATAAAAGTGTCGCTCTCGTTTCCATTATCTGTATGGCACCATAAAAGATTGTAATAGTAGCACATTTTGTATCCTTCAGGAGAGATGAATTTGAGGCATATATCAAATGTACTTTTTGGAAGTTTTTTTGGTTCAATAGTCTTTCAGAGGAATTACCTTAAAAAATAGCCTCCACATGGAAGATTTTCTTGTTAAGTAGATTATCATCAAGCTGAGAATCTACAGGAACACAGTGTGCTGCTAGAAATTTAGTAAGATCCTATCCTTTAATAGCCAGTTGAATAGCGAAGGAAATGTTAATCTGCAAAAGGATTCTAACCTACCTTGCTAAGCACCATGAAGGTGTAGGATGAGCTTTCATGTACTATAATGGGTTAAACCTTAAAATTAGGCTGATCGTGCTTGTTGTCATATTTGTAATTGCAAAAATCAGCACCAAGCAGTATTTTTTAATTATAATATATTTTAAGTCAGTTTAAATAATTCATCGACTAAGATAATACATGGCATTTGCTTTACCTTTACTGATGAGCATGGGCACCAAGAGATTCTTCTTCAAGTTCAGCAATGTAAAGTATCAAATGTTTTATTTGAATTGGAGCTGCAATTATAGGTGGCGAAATTAAGTACCCATTTTATGTTGCTATATGCGTCTTAGCAGCTCTCATTCCAAATATAGTGAGCATTTTTGTTTGCAAGTGTTGCAAATAGCTCACATCCGTGAGAACAAGTTTGATATGAAACATCTCAAAAATGCTAATCTCATTTATAAGGATCTTAATTGTTTACTTGAATGTTTATATCACTATCATTCTTAGAATCGAATTCAATGTATACTCGAGCTGTAGGAAGCTTATGAAGGTCTAATCTCTGCAAGTTTGTTCTTGATTTCTACCTTTGCCCTCACCTTCGCCCCACTTAGCCATTCTGCCTCATTTTTTTGGAGAGTGAAAGAATAATGTTGGTGTCAATTTCTTATATCTTTGTGGGATAGGAGTTGTTATATCCCCAGCGGATAACTCTCAAATTTATCATGAAACCCATTTGATTAGCTGAAATCAGTTGAATATTACTTCGATTACAACACTTAGTACCAATGTGCATATACTTCATGCACTAGTAGAACGTTCATTTAGCAAGGGCCTGTTAGCCCCGTGAGCCTCAAGACATCATTTTAATTTTGATGATAACAAATATATACCTGAATATTTATGTGTCTTCTAAGTATTCTTGGTAGGCTGAAATTATAGTAGGTTAATTTCACACAATCTACAAGTTATGCAGATGCATTATAGTCTGATGACTGCAATAAATATGGAATTTTTTTTTTTTTGGGGTCAAAGTAAGTGTAATTGAGCTCGGCATGTGTTTCAAGATTAATTTAGATCTGTTGTGATTTAGAAGTCCATATGATGTTTTATGCTTGTTCTAGACAATAAGTTTACAAAACTAGCTCACATGTTAGAATTAAAATTACGTATTCTAAATTTGATGCACAATATTTTGATATATTAAATATTATTTGAATTTTGCTTGCACAATGTTGGCAACTTTTCATATCTTCTATTTTCCCTCAATCCTTTATTTATACTTTGCTAAAAAAATGCTGCTACGATTTTCTCTACGGCTGGCCATATTTTGAATTAATCTCTTTCGTTAATTTAAGTTATAATTNTTAAATATTATTTGAATTTTGCTTGCACAATGTTGGCAACTTTTCATATCTTCTATTTTCCCTCAATCCTTTCCTTATACTTTGCTAAAAAAACGCTGCTACAATTTTCTCTACGGCTGGCCATATTTTGAATTAATCTCTTTCGTTAATTTAAGTTATAATTGATGCACATATTGGCTGGTTGGATTTGCTTTAAATTTTGAATTCTTAAACCTTCCCTAGTTTTATCTAAAATAAATTAAAAATAATTCAAATTATCCATGAAATTTCATATTGTGCGTCCAATGTTCACAGAAGGGACGATTAATCGTCTGCGTGAAACTCGAAGTTTTCATATCGTGCTTGATCATAAACCCTATGTATTTAGGGTTGTTGCTTGTTACAAGGAGGAAGGAAGGTCCATTGAGTGGTTGTTACAAAAGAGGAGTAAGCTATTGTTGTTGCGATAAGATTGAGGTTCGACGGCGGTTGCTGCTACAGCGACCGCTGTTATTGATAGAAAGTTGTGATGGCAACAAGGTGAACAACAAAGGGTTTGTATGGAGAATTCAGCTAAGAAGGGCCTGCAACAGAAATGAATCGGGTTGCAAGGTAGATCCGACTACAAAAGATGATAATGGGGNAGTTATAATTGATGCACATATTGGCTGGTTGGATTTGCTTTAAATTTTGAATTCTTAAACCTTCCCTAGTTTATCTAAAATAAATTAAAAATAATTCAAATTATCCATGAAATTTCATATCGTGTGTCCAATGTTTCACAGAAGGGACGCTTAATCGTCTGCGTGAAACTCGAAGTTTTCATATCGTGCTTGATCATAAACCCTATGTATTTAGGGTTGCTGCTTGTTACAAGGAGGAAGGAAGGTCCAATGAGTGGTTGTACAAAAGAGGAGTAAGCTATTGCTGTTGCGACAAGATCGAGGTTCAACGGAGGTTGCTGCTACAGAGACTGCTGTTATTGATAGAAAGTTGTGATGGCAACAAGGTGAAGAACAAAGGGTTTGTATGGAGAATTCAGCTAAGAAGGACCTGCAACAGAAATGAATCGGGTTGCAAGGTAGATCCAACTACAAAAGATGATAATGGGAAAGGCTTGCAGGAATAATCTAGTGAAAGGAGGGCTAGCAACTGGGATTTTTGGCTCAGGAAAGAGCAGGGACGTAATCCTTTGGATCTTTTGTCCTGCACTTCTGCATCTATGAGAGGCTTGAAATTACCCCTAGGTCAGGGTCCTGTACTCTTCTTCTTCAGCGTCTCTTTCTGAAATGACATCATCTCAGTATCGTGATTGCCACAGTGCTCTCGTAGAATCCTCTGGTGCTGCCGCCTTTGTCGATCTTCTTCCTTTGTTTCTTATCCTTCTACATCTGGGCTAGCTCCATCATTTCCCTCAATCCTCACAACATCAAGGGGCGGATGGCTGCTTGTATGTCGGGTTTTAGGTCTTTTAAGAATTTCCCTTCCAGTCCTGCTACAGAACCCTCAACCTTCCTGGCAAGAGCTCGAACTTCTCCGGACTTTCGATAACCGTCCCATCCTGAGTCAAAGCATAGAATTGCTCGTGTAGGTCTCCTTCTTGAATGTTTGAAAAACGCTCCAACAAGCAATCCTTAAACTCCTCCATGAGTGCATCAGTTACCTTGCCTCCATCCACTGGAACCAAGGTAAAACCTTCCCCTACAAACATAATCCCACTGCCTTGAGTTTTTCCTCCTTAGTCAACTTGTTGATTGCAAAGTAATGCTCCACCTGATACACCCATCCATGTGCATCCTCTCCTTTGAAGATTAACATCTTCAGGGTATGTTTGGGGCGACGGGGGACCTGCGGCGCGGTACTATGCCTCTACTTAACGCCTGTTTGGGGAGGCTCCCGCGATTCGGTGCGAACACGGAAAGCTCCCTGCTACCTGCGGCCCAGCTTCGTGGATCGGCTTTTTACCCCTGTGCCCCCTTCCGCGATGGTAGATCCCACGAAAGAAGAGGAAGTAGCGATCTTCTCCCCTCTCCTTCCCTCTCCTCCGCGACAAAAAAAACGTCCTCAGCTGTGGGAGTAACAAGCGAAGGAATAGCTTCTTCCCCGAATCCAGGGAGCACGAGGAAGGTAACCACTTTTTTCCCATTTCCTTCGGTTCCACTCGTTCCCTTCTGAAAATTTCGTTCGATCAGCCTTAAATCACTCCATAGTGGATGTAAAATCTCACATCCTGGTTTGTTGTCTTCCCCACCGTCCTCTTTTTTCTGTTGATTAGGGTTTTTTTTGGTTTTTCACATTAGGTTTCATGTGTGGCATTAGGTTATTCGCTACTGCAAAGAAATCATAATTTTCAAGGCTTTTGTTTCTGAAATCTAGTCACTATTTTGAATCTGTAAAATGGAAAATAATTGCAATTTTTTTCTTAAGCAATATCATCGCGGCTCCATTGGATAGATATTAGTTGGTAATCACTGCTTTCATTTGCCATTGGTTGGGACATGTTTGGGTATGATATTTTGAAGGAATTCCTAATTATAGCTTTATGGTAGAAATATTTATATTCATACCATTCAATTATTTTGTAATTATATATGTAAATTGAAGTGTTAGATACGTATATTTATAAGAATTGAATTGTATGTATGTAAATTTTCCAATGTTTTTAGTGTTAATTTATCTAATTGCTTATTTTTCGAATTATTTATCTGTAGCTAATGTGTTGTATCTTTGGGGCTATATAAATATTCGTAAAACTTCAAAGTTTATGTATTAGATATGTAAATACATAAGATTATGTTGCATATGTGTTTTTATTCATAAACAGAAGTTGTTAGCACTTTGGGGGCTTACTAAAGTTCCAAAAAAATGATTGTTATACTCTCCTTTTAAATAGTTTTATCAAACAGAGGCAAGATGGTCTTTTTTTTTTTAAACAGCTGCCCGACAGCTGGTTTCATGCAGCTGCACCAAACAGACAGTCAGTTTCTCTGTAGCTGCTTCCCCACAGTTGCTTCCTGGGGAAGCGCAGCTGCAGCTGAAAAGCTGAGAAGCTGCAGCTGAAAAGCTGAGAAGCTGCAGCTGCGCCAAACAGAGCCTCAGTTTCCCGAACTTTACATCTCCACCCCAACTTTCTCTCCTCCCAGAATTTTTTCTATATATTTATGGCTAAACTCGCTATTGTGGTCATAGGCATATCTCACTCCTGATTCCCTCCTTACTCCATCATATTCTTCCGTGCCCCTTCCTCCATCCCTTCTCCAATTCAAAGTCCAACTCCCTGCTCCCCCTCCTCTCAGAGTTCTTGGGGGACGCTCTTGTAGGTAGATGATGTCTTCTTCATTTTTTTTTTCGCTCGATCTTCTTCCCTTTTGACCTGGCCAAGGATTCTCTGACTGAATGTTGGTTAGGGTTTGCAAATGGAGCGGTCGACACGGCATTGGATTGCATCTCCATGAGTTTTTTCATCATCTACCGTATTTATCTTATGCCTTCAAATTCATCATTCATTTGACTTTCAATAGAAGAAAATATGTCCTCAATGGTAGCTAACCTTTCTTATATTTCTGGTTAGATTTGCTCTACCTCTCCTTCTAGCACGTCAACTTTCATTACTGTCATCCCACCATGATCTATGCTTTGATCCCAATTTGATACTCCTTGATACCAAAATCAGCGAACAAAACACAACGAAATGACAATAGTTAGGTGGAAAAAACACAATCAAGGGCTGCTCTTACGAAAATCAAAGGAAAACAAACAAGATATAAGGTTGATATACTTTTTGAGAGGTAGATTGTCTCTCTCTCATACTCTAAACGTTGCTAGGAACACCACACGATGAAAGAAAACATATGCTGAAAAAAATAATGACAGATGACTTATTTTTACCTTTTTTTAAATTAAATTTTATTTCTTCCTTTTTTAACAAATTTTAATTCTTGCTTCTGTCAGGAAGGCGTCCAACAACTTGTTCTAGGGTTGTATATCATCAGAGGAGATAACATGTAAGCCATGCTAATGTTGTGCACTTTATAATTAATTATTTATGCTAATGTTCTCGTGATTTGAATTTCAAATTTGTCCAGAAGCGTGGTTGGAGAACTAGATGAAGAACTAGACGCTAATCTGGATTTGTCTAAACTGAGGGCTCACCCTCTCAAGCCTGTCATTCATTGAAGCCAAAGCCAAGTTAGTAATGGAATGTTTGTTGGATTCATTTCTTCTTTATATGGATCAATTATGTATTTACAATTAATCCTTGATGTTTTTTAGTTACCAGAAAGTTGAGCTTAAGTAGACTTGAGAGGTCTGCTTTTTTTTTGGGGGGGTGGGGGGTGTTTTTCACTTAATTCTCATGTATTTACATATCTAACATCTAAATTTTCATACTACTTTGATGTCATAAAATTATGCATTAAAATTTATATTTCACTTTTAAAAAGAATGTGATGTGATGTTGAAGATATGAGTCTTTTACATATTAAATATGAATGTTTGGATGTTAAATATATAAATATATAAAAATTGTGTAACAAGTATGTAAAAACACTTTCTTTTTCCTTTGGTGAGAAGCATTTGCGTACATCAAAATGTGTCTGCATTAATCTTAAATAGATCTAGCGCTCTAAGAAGGAAGAGTACAACGAAGGTTGACCCACTATCAAGATATTGGGAGACTCGCTTGACCGATCAAGCGAAGTCAAACGATTTGAGCAAATGAGGCCAAAGCAAACCATAACATGAAGCTAATAAGAAGATAACTGAATTATCAAAGAATTGGTCCTTCTAGACCGAAAGCAGGACAAAAAAGCATTTGAGCTAACCACTACGTGAGGACGACCCTATACAATAGACTGCTCTCCATTAGAATCGTTCTAAGAGAAGATCTAGTTCCACGGTATTTTCAACCATCTAGCGGACGTTCTAAAGGCTCCTAATTAGGGATCAAGGATTGATTGTCCGGCTAGATATGTAGATCAACTCATCCCGACCAAGCTCCAATCGATCAAGATGGCCTTGTCGACCTGAAACTAAGTTTATCCTACTGAGCCAGCAATTAATTGAACAATAAGCCCATGCATGTAAATACTAGAATTACACTAGTATGGACCTCTTCTAAATAAGGACAAATATGTGATGTCATCATTGCACCCTCGCCCTTAAAAATAAGGAAAATATTTATGAATAAAATATGATTTATTACTATTCATTATTGTTCACTCATCTCTCTCTCTTATATTATTCCTTAAGTGTGATTCACAGATAAATTTGGATTCAGCATCTTAAAAGGTGCGATAAATGTGGATTATGCTACAAACAAAAAGAAGAGTAGCCCAAGGAGAAGAACCTCATAAGAGAGGCTCTTAATCAGGGATCAATGATTGATATTAAGGCTAAATCACTAGATCGACCCATTCCGACCAAGCTCGGTTGACTGAGCTGATCCCATCGATCTGAAACTAAGCTTAGCCGTCTGAGCCAGAAAGTAGCCGAATAATAAGACCATGCATATAAAATACCAGAAATAACCTAGCATGTACCTCTTCCAAGCTGGGGCAAAAATATAATGTCATCATTTTACCCTCTCACTTATAAATAGGAGAAACATTTATAAATAAGATATGATTGATTATTGTTCATTACTGTTAACTCTTCTCTTCATTTCTCCTTGCACTATTCCTTTTGTGTGATTTACGGACATTTGACTTTAGCATCCTAAAAGATGTCATGGGCTTGGATCATGCAACAAACAAAAAGATGAGTTGTCCGAGGAGAAGAATCACATAACAAAGACGTTGCTAACATAGAGTGCAGAAGAGAATTCATGGCCCAACAAATCCAGAAGTTGAAGGATCACGTCTGAGAGGTCTAATATCCAGCTTGGGCATCAAACATTATCATGGTGCATAAATTAAATGATAAATGGATGATGTGTGTGGATCTCACCAATTTGAGCATTGCTTACCCAAAGGACAGTTACCCCTTGTCACGGATTCACGCACTCATATAGGCATCAATCGTTTATTATGTGGTGAGCTTTCTCGATGCCTTCTTTAGCTATATCATCAAATCAAGATACATCCAACCGATGTTGAAAAGACTACATTCATTGCAAGTGAGGAGGTGTTTTACTATATTTTAATACCCTTTGAGCTTAAAAATGTCAACGTTACTTATTAGTGCATGATTAATGTTATGTTTGCAAAATAGAAACAAAAAAACATTGAAGTGTATGCGGATGATATCTTAGTAAATAGTAAAACGCCCAAGCAACATATGAAAGATTTAAAAGAGACCTTAAAAATTTAAGAAAGTTTAATATGAATCTTAATCCTCTCAGGTGTACATTCGGAGCATATACAAACAAATTCTTTGGCTATCTCCTATCCCCATAGGGAATAAAGCTAACCCGAAAAAGTTGATTGGTATGTAGTCTCCTCACAACCCCAAGAAGGTCCAAAAATTGATTGGTTGAATCACGGTCCTGAGCCTGTTCATCTCAAAATTAGGTGACAAGTGCACTATTTTACTCAAAATATTGAGGCGAGTAAAGAATTTCGTTAGCTCAGATGAATGTGAGCAAGAACTTCCTAGCATTACAACCACCATTCAAATCCCAAAGTTCAATGAAGAAATCTTCTTGTACTTAGGAGTCGGGCCCAAGGCCATAATTATATTTTAATGGGTGAGGAGCAAGGGAAGCAACTCCCGGTTTATTATGTCAGTGGAGTCCTCCAAGTAACCAGGCTCAGGTATTCAATTATAGTAAAATCAACATTCTCTCCCTATTTCTGCCCGCAAACTCAATCCATGTTTACAAACTCATCTGGTCAAGATCTTCACCAACTACCTACTCACATTTGTCCTCACCCGGTCGGAACACTCTGGTCGGCTTCTCAAATTGGGGGTAAATGTTAATGAATTTGATCTTTTATACGTGCTCGAGACATCTATCAAGGCTCAAGTCATAGTCGACTTTCTGACCGACTTTTTAAAGTCGAGCAAACTAGACAAAGAAACAATGACTGATGGTCATACCTGGGTAGTGCATATCTATGAAGCGTCTAATCAAACTAGAACGGGGCTCAGCCTCACTCTAACAAATCTGACCGAAGATCATCTGTACCACTTGATAGAAGTGGAATTTAAAGTCATCAACAATCAAGTCGTCTTCTGGTAAGCTCTGACTCGTAGTTAGTGGTCAATCAAGTAAATGTGTACTTTAAATTTAGAGAAGAGATGATGATCATATACCTTGCCAAAGCCAAGACGGTGATAGGGAAGTTTGAAGGCTTCAAGATTGAACACATCTCCCTAGAGGACAACTAGGCAGAAGACCTCCTATCTAAAAGTGCATCTGCTCGAGGCAGGGGATGCCCCAAAAACTCATTCGACCAACCATAGAGGAAGCTAAGGTGATGGAACTTAAAGTCGAAGGATCCAGAATTTGGATAGATCTTTACATCATTTTCTTTAAAACTAAAAGTCTAGAAAGAAGTAACCGACTTGAAACGCTTCAAGATTAAGTAGTTCAATACCTTGTGATTGAGGGAAAACTTTTTTGAATGTCAATTACCTCATTATACTTGAGATGCTTCAAAGAAGACCGGACAAAAGATGCCCTCCTAGAAGTACATTCAGAAGGATGTGAAGGCCACTCCAGAGGGAAGAATTTAGCACACCAAGTACAACAACTAGGATATTTTTAGTTGACACTACAGAAGGACGCCGAGTGATTCTCAAGGAGAGGTGAATAATATTAGAAATATGTGAAAGTTTATGGTTGTTATTCCTAAGATTACTTGTTTAAGTGGATTGAGGCTAAGGCACTTGCTTGGATCACCGCAGAAGTCATTCGAATTTTCATTTGGACTAATTGATCTGTCAATATGGGCTACTACTCGTATTTATCTTAGACAACATAATGCAATTTACTATCCATAGGGCTAAGGTTTTTTTTTCAGAGTCAAGAGATCAACTTGAAGTTTGCATATCCACCATGCTTGAACAAATGGGCAGGCCGAGACAACCAACAAAATCACCTTGAACTTGCTAAGGGAAAAGGTTGAGGGTGTAAGAGAAATTGGGTTGAGGTTCTATTGTTTGTTCTTTGGGCAGTTTGAAGGACACCTTCTACAATGATTGGACAAACCTCTTTTATGTTGTCATACGAGATGGAGACAATGTTTTCGGTTGAGTATAAATATCAGAATCAGAGAGTCGTGGCGGCCTTGGCATTCGACGAAGCAAGCTTAACCAAGTGGTAGAAAGCCAATGACGAAGGAGTGACTCTCGCACTTGACCATTCTGAGGAGAAACAAGCCGACTCAACTCTCAGTCAGAAAGTAGTGAAGAGACGAACAACTCGGTACTACAACAAGCATGTTTGAGAGAAGACTTGTCGTCGAGGATCTTATGCTGAAAAATGTTGACCTAGCCACTTGATGACAAGCCGTGAGGAAGTTTGACCAAACGTGGAACAGAATCATTCATCATCGATGAGCGAGTCACCCCCATAGTGTATAAGCTAGAGTACTACATGGGAAAGGGAGTGCCTCGAATATGGAGTGGAGATAATTTGACCATATTCTTTCCCTAAAAAAAATTGTACCTCGATAGATGAAAAACGTATAGTTATTCATACCCTTGTACCTTATTATCAATTTCATAAAAAAGAAAAGGTAAAATTCTTTCTAATTATGCATATGACTCTAGGGCTCGCTGACACTTGGGGAACTTTGACAGTTTATGCAAGGGATTGTTGAGTCTAATCAATACTCGTGGAACTCAAACCGACTCGCTTATAGTTGTTCGATCCGACCAGCAAAACCGACAATGATGGGCACGCCTGATCGAAAAAAAACTCCTAAAAATTTGATAATGATGGGTAACGTTCGATTGGTAAAATGTTCTAAAAAATTTAAAATGACGCTCGACATCCGATCAAAAGATTGCACAAGATCGAACCCACAACGCTCTTGCATCATAAAAACCCATGTCTCATTCCTTGAATACGTCAAAATTCTAGCAGCAAGATTCTCTACTCATTAGTGATAAGATTAGATGTGGGTACCATATGAATCACCCCAGTAGCAAATCCATATCGCTACTCTCGAGAAGACTACAATAATATCCACTTAATATGTCTGGCGTAAGGTGTGACATATCCAAGACGACGACCCAATCGATCGACTGAGACTTTAGTCGGGTGGTAACTCAGTAAATCGACTAATTTTTTTCTTAATTCGTCGACTCATCAACCCTTGTCAATTCTTCAACTAGGTTACGAAGTTGTTAACAATCCTTAGTGTTGTGATCATGATCCTTGAGATATACACAATATCTATTGTGATTATGGGCGTGAATTCTCACCTTCATGATAAAGGACTTCTTGAAAAAAACATTATTTTGAATGACCTCCATGATCTTGGTCATCGAGACTCTTAAAAGTGTCACTTTAGTAGGAAGAAGTCGAGATTGTTCTTGATTCCTCTCAAATCTTCTTCCAACCAACTTCCCCATGCTCTTGCCGAAAACATTTATCAGTAGAATTCCAATAGCAGTTCTTCGCATTTTGGTGATTGTCGTGAGGCTTGCTCAAAAGCTTCTCCCTAAACTAATGTTGTTGGAAGGAACCAGGATGGGAGTTGTACTCAGGAGATATGTGATTAAGCACATGCTCCAGGAGCTTTGATAAAGCCTTTGGCTTCTGCAAGCCAAACACATACCGGAATGACCCCTTTTGGAGGCCTTGAGCTAGGGCGACGACAAGTTCTAGATCATGGATACTAGCATTTCCCATCGAAAGTTAGTAACGAAGCTTTTGAGACTCTTTGTAGGTTCTTAGCAAATTTTTAGGACTTGAGAGTTCTTTGGTGGCTTTTGCGCGTTGGCAAATTGAGCCACGAACATGTGCTTGAACTCTCTAAATGAAGTGATGTCTGCCACCAACAAGTTATTGAACCAGTGTAAAATTGATTCTTTCAACTTCATGAGGAATAAATGATACTTTAAATTATTTATTTTGAGTTGACAAATTGCCGACTCAAATGAAGCCAGATGGTTGATGGGGTCTAGCCTCTCTTTGTAAGATTCCAAAGACGAAATCTTAAACTTTCTCGGTGTCTCGGCTTCCGCGATCTCCCTTAAGAATTTTTTCTTCTATGGTCTTTGTCTTCTTCTTCTTCTTATGGTTTCTTCATCTGAATACTCAAGTGTGAGTTTTTGCCTTCTTATTTCCTCTACATCTGAGGCTTTAGATGGTTCCCCTTCTTCTAAGCATTCAGGGTCGTCTCCTTTCGCTTCTTCTTGCTCGAATATTGGACCAAGAGCTCTCTTAGGTCTGACTTTCATTAAGTTTTGCCTAAGAGGCTTTTGCCTCAATGGCTCTTGTCTCGGTGACTTTTGTCTCGGTGACCCTTGCCTTCGAGCCACGAATTCTGACGAATCAATGTGTTTTAGGTTTAGTTTATGAACAAAATTTGGAGGCCTCTCTTATATCTTGCACGACCTTCCGAACTTTTTCCCTTAGTTCATTGATTTGTTTCATCTCAAACTACTTGGTGCAATCCATCGTTTTCCTTCAACTTTCTTTATGTGGGAAAAATCTTCTTGCAGAATTTGAGTATAGGCTTTACGCTCTCCAAGCCATTCAGGATGTTGAATCTTTTTTGGACATAGAGTATTGTATCACTTGTGAATACATACAACTAAGTAAAGACCTTATCTCTGTGGAAAAGAGGTAGAAGAGAGAGATGGATATGAGGTGTGAAAGGTCCCAGGGATTGTGTATTGAACTTGAACCTTCGGTAAGCCGAAAAAAATGGCTTAGGGCAGGTTTTTGGAATTGCGGTGTTTTAGAGAGAGAGAGAGAGACTCCGAGAAAAGATTTAAGATCCTCTTTATCCCATTTTGACTTTCCTTTTATACAAAAAAGGAAAAATAATATAAATTTCAGTTATTACAGTACGACACTCATCCATGTTGTCTTTATGAAAGATCATGATGTGGATGTCAGGTAACACTTTTAAAGAATGGAGTTGCGTCCTTGCTAGTAATGATAACCATTTATAGTAGTTGTCCCTCCCTATGTAGGCTAGATTACCTCCATGGAAGAGATGAAATTAAGCCATTTTGCATATAACTATTGAAGTTTGTATATTAAATATATAAATATATAAAAATTGTATTGTAAGTATATAACGATTTGAATGTTTTACTCTTGCTCTTCTCCTTGCTCCTTGAAATTATATGTGTAGCCCTGGCCCTCCTTTCAGTCTAATAACAAAGTAGAATGTTTTCCTTGATGTAAAATCTATTGTGGACTAACCTTAAGAATATAATATTGTATTATCTTAGCTTTTTCTAAATGATTATGACATCAATCATAGTTAAGTTCATTCAGGTTCAAACTTGAAGGCGCCTTTAAATAGAATGTTAATGGAGCAATCAATATCAATCAGGATACTATTGATCTGGATGTCTAGTGGTGCTTTTATAGAAGGATGGATTTGCATCCATGCTAGTAATGATGATCATCTATAGTAGTTGTCCTTCCCAAAGTGGACTAGGCCACTTCCTTGAAAGAGATGAAATTCGATCACTTCGATAATTGGTTTCAGTTCAGCCACTTTGGCAGGTGGGCTCAGTTCACCACTTTGATAGGTGGGCTCATTTAGTGTATTAGTTTCCGTTGTTGGAATACATATGGAAATCCAATACATTTATTTTGTATCACCCAATTCTCATGTATTTACATATCTAATATCAAAATTTTCATATGTACATTTATAACGCTTTTGTGTCATAAAATTAACTATAATATTCAAACTATTTTAGCTTCTTATAAATGCTTATGGCATCAATCATAGTTAAGTTCATTCAGGCGTGTGCTCTGAATCTTATTCATATTAAGGTTATTTTAGGTTCTTGAAGTGTTTTCAGTTATCTTTTCTCTTTATTTATTTATTTATTTCATGTTTTATGTTTATGGAACGCAAAGTTTCAGCCAAAATTTATAAGATGGTTGAATCATGAAAATTGTTATATCGATCATTGTGATCTCTAAGATGAAATTGACTCAATGAACTTCTTCCTTGCTATCTGAAAAAATAATGAAAGGTCAACATAAGTTTGTCTCTAAAAGATGGCTCTGTTAATTCTCTTTTTTTTTAATTTTTAACAGATTTTGCCTTGAAAGATGGGCACTTGCTATAAATAAATGCGGAAAATGTTGAGATTCTTATTAGTTTTGGCAAAGCTTTTCTTACAACTAGTAGGACGAGTATTATTTCTAATTATAGCTCATTGATTTTGTAACTAATTTCTCATTTGTAACATCACTTTTTTTATAGATAACTTCTTCTCCTTAAATTATGGATTAGCCTAAATATTTTTGAGCAACTGGTATAACATTTTTAAAAAAATAATAATAGAAGCATTGGAGCATAATCGGCCATACAAAATGGTCAATAGAAGGTTGTGTTGCTGGCAATGCGTCAAAAAACAGTATTATTTTATTTACTGCGACAAAGTATTTTATTAATTAAGAGAGATAGGATGTTATGGGGCATGTTATATTATATTGATGAGTCTATTATAAAACAAGAAGAGAATGCTCCAAAAATTTAAACTTTAAAGGTGCATTTACATACATGCCATGTTAGCCCTCAATTATTTTATATTACATATATCATTTTCTACAATTATACAGCCCAACTCCTTCATATTGCGCCAAAAATATCACTATTTTAACTTCTAATAAATAAAATGCATATTTTCATGCATGAATATAAAAATTAAAGTATTAAGGGTTAGGTATGTAAATATACAAGACTTAAGTGGTATGTATGTAAATTTTCCTTAAATATATTAAAATGATTAAGATGGCAGCCAAACTTAACTTGTTCTTCTACGGACCAGCAACAACTTTACATCATTTTTAAAACATGAGGCAATGTATAACAAAGTACAAGAATGGGGTGCTTAAATTAAAATATCAAAATATTATTATCTCAAAATGTTAGAAAAAAAATGTTGCTGGTTTGGCTTTCTGAGTGATTTATTGTTGCTCAAGCAGGTTTTCAGTGAGCTCCTCCGACTCCAATCTTCCAGCTTTAACCTCCTCGTTCTTTCCCCACAGTACAGTATAAAGCCCCGCCATTATTAGGATGAACCCTATAAGCCTGCATTTATAAAATTTATGAAAAAAAATTACTAACTTTATGACACTAAAGTATGATAATAAGTAAAATATGAAACTTTATGCGGTAGAAACGTAAATAAAGAAAAAAGAA
>JXCR01115431.1:238463-250081 GCA_002079205.1 Phalaenopsis hybrid cultivar | reverse complement strand
CTGTATTGCTGATACATAGGTTGGAGACAAGTAGTACAAGCCCAGTATGTAACATCCTTGGTTAGCTGCAATTCTGCAAAGCCCCGGCCCCTCAATGATCATATATATTTTATGCATATAATGTAAATATTGCTGAGTTGCTTACCCACAAAGCGCGAGAAGAAATATCTCAGTCAGGATAGAGAAGGTGAGTGGCGGCCTGTCCTTCCTGAAGAGAATTAATGGATCCAAAACAAAAAAAAGAAAAAAAATTGAGTAAAACTTGAGAACTTTAAGCTCCCCATGCATGATGCAGCCATGGCTGAGAGGCTTACTTCTCCAGAAAATAGGCGAATGGAGCAAGCAAGAGTACAGCAATGATGTTTCTGTAGACGAGGAGCAGCAGTTTGCTTATGCCTATATTTAGAGCCACTCTTGACACTATGTGAGTACTTGCGTAGCACAGATGGAGCAAAAACACGGCTGTGAGAATTTTCAGCTTATCAGAAATTTGAGACTCTCTTCCCATCTTTGTTTGGTTTGTTTTTTTTTTTGTGTCACTCTTTATTCTCCTCGCCCTCACCCTCAAGAGTTTGGCTTTGTTACTTCATTCAATTGAGAAGAGATAAGCGCTTACATATATGGGCTGATCAAGATTATAATATTATATTGTAATTTGACCAGATGTAACATCCTATATCAGGGTTGGAGGCTAACTAGGTGTTGGCCATCCAAATCAAGGACAATGGCTCATCAAGCCGAGCAAAGGCATCAATCTGCTTATTGCCACAACCAAGCTCAAGAGAATAGTTCAATATCGCTAGAAATCTCATGGACTGCCCTAAGATTTCTTATCAAGGGCTAAGAATTGGCAATAACATATATAACCAATGAATATCCTAGAAGATTAATTCACCCATCAAGGAAAGAGCTATCTATCAGATTACAGTGATTCGCCTTCAACCCGATAGTCTTATCCAGTAATCAATAGTTAGTATCCAGACTAGAATAGCCAACCTACAAAGCCAAGCCGATCGAGTCAAATATTGTCGACCTGAAAAACATCAAAGGCCGGCCGGAAACCTCGATTCAGCACAGTCAGACCAAGACCCGATGATTTCAACCAACCGAGTCAAAGGTTGGTCAAGTCATAGGCTTGTATATACATGTAAAATGTCTAAACTATCCTATAACACCCCCATTAAAGCAAAGACAAAAATACAATTTCGTATATTGTATCCCTCATTTTATGAGAAATGATTAATCAGCAACTCATATTATTATTAATTATATATTGTGCATCCCTCCCTCCCTCCCTCCTATCTCACTCACGCTTCATTCCTTGAGTGTTAATCATAGACAAATCATAATTCAACATATGTATATGCTAATGCAAATTCATAGTCATGATATTCGCAAAATTAAAGCTTGCAAGGATTGTTATAAAAAAGAATGAAAATTTTAGGGCGGGACCANTCAGTCAGGATAGAGAAGGTGAGTGGCGGCCTGTCCTTCCTGAAGAGAATTAATGGATCCAAAACAAAAAAAGAAAAAAAAAATTTGAGTAAAAGTTGAGAACTTTAAGCTCCCCATGCATGATGCAGCCATGGCTGAGAGGCTTACTTCTCCAGAAAATAGGCGAATGGAGCAAGCAAGAGTACAGCAATGATGTTTCTGTAGACGAGGAGCAGCAGTTTGCTTATGCCTATATTTAGAGCCACTCTTGACACTATGTGAGTACTTGCGTAGCACAAATGGAGCAACAATACGGCTGTGAGAATTTTCAGCTTATCAGAAATTTCAGACTCTCTTCCCATCTTGTTTGGTTTGGTTTTTTTTTTGTGTCACTCTTTGTTTTCCTCGCCCTCAAGAGTTTGGCTTTGTTACTTCATTCAATAGAGAAGAGATAAGCGCTTATATATATGGGCTGATCAAGATTATAATATTTTATTGTAATTTGACCAAATGTAACACCATATATCAGGGTTGGAGGCTAACTAGGTGTTGGCCACCCGAAGCAAGGACAATGGCTAATCAAGCCTAGCAAAGGCATCAATCTGCTCATCGCCACAACCAAGCTCAAGAGAATAGTTCAATATCGCTAGAAGTCTCAAGGACTGCCCTAAGATTTCTCATAAGGGGCTGAGAATTGGCAATAACATATATGACCCATGAATATCCTAGAAGATTAATTCACCCATTAAGGAACGAGCTATCTATCAGATTACAGTGAGTCGCCTTCAACCTTATAGTCTTATCCAGTAATCAATAGTTAGTATCCAGACTAGAATAGCCAACCTACAAAGCCAAGCCGATCGAGTCAAATATTGTCGACCTGAAAAACATCAAAGGCCGGCCGGAAACCTCGATTGAGCACAGTCAGACCAAGACCCGATGATTTCAACCAACCGAGTCAAAGGTTGGCCAAGTCATAGACTTGTATATATATGTAAAATGTCTAAAATATCCTATAACATCCCCATTAAAGCAGAGACAAAAATACAATTTTCGTATATTGTACCCCTCATTTTATGAGAAATGATTAATCAGCAAATCATATTACTATTAATTATATATTGTGCATCTCTCCCTCCTCCCTCCTATCTCACTCAGGCTTCATTCCTTGGGTGTTAATCATAGACAAATCAAAATTCAACATATGTATATGCCAATGCAAATTCATAGTCATGATATTCGCAAAATTAAAGCTCGCAGGGATTGTTATAAAAAAGAATGAAAATTTTAGGGCGGGAAGGAGGTCTTAATCAAAATTTTAATCTGAATATGCTTCAAATTAAAACCCTTCAATTTGTTTTGATTGTGGTGTAAAATTAATTAATTCTCTTGTATATATTGTTGAGTTAATCTAGTTGTCTCTAGAAATTGTTTATATTTTTTTGCACATTTTTCATGTGGTTAGGCGGTTATGAAAACCGTTGTGTGGTTAGACGGTTAGGGAAACCGTTATGTGGTTAGTTAGTTTTTATTTTCAGAAAAATGTGACATGTAGTTATTGTGAGGTTATAATTTGTATTTGCTTATATATTAAGAAAATCAGAAAATGTAATGTATGTTAAGTACTAAAAAATTCCTCCATTTTTGTTAGCATTTAAAGTTTGGCTTTGAAAACCAAAATTTGTTATCATAGCAAAGTTGTCAAAGAAATGGCAGGAAATTATGGAGATTCATCTAAGACACTTGTTGTCATCAAACCGACTGAAAGAGGAGTCTCAATCCCGATCCAATTTCCAACGTTAAGTGAAACGAACTACAACATATGGGCTGTCAAGTTGAAGATAATCTTGTGTTCACTAGGATTATGGTCAGTGATTGAAGGTGAAGAAAAAGAAGATGACAAAGATTAAGGAGCCATGGTAGCCATTTCTCAAGTCGTGCCAGATGACGTGATGATGGTAATCGCGGAAAAAGAGACAGCAAAGGAGGCTTGGGACGCACTCAGGGAGATGCGAGTCGGTGAAGATCGTGTTAAGAAGGCACGCATACATGTGCTGAAATAACAACTGAACAAGTTACACATGGAGGATTCAGAGACAATAAACGAATTTTCCATGAAGCTTGCCATGCTGGTGGTTGAGATCCGCTCACTGTGCACGAAGTTTGACGACAGTGAAGTTGTTGAAAAATTGTTCAGTGCAGTTCCAGATAGATTTCTCCAAATTATTGGAACAATTGAGCAATTTGGCGATACTGAGAAGATGCCGGTATCAGAGGCGATAGGTCGTCTCAGAACCTTCGAGGAAGGGCTTAAAGGGCGACTGCACTCAAATGGTAGTGGAGAACAAGTACTCCTTACCCATGCCGAGTAGGAGGCAAGAATCCCAAAGGCAAAGAAACATGAAGGTTCCAACAGCAACAAAAAAGGAGGACGTCACATGAGAGGACATGGTCATGGGCGTGGATATGGTGGAGGTCGAGGTGAAGACCGAAAGCCACGTAACTTCGAAAAATCTAAGGTTAAGTGTTTCAATTGTAATGAATATGGTCATTTTGCAAAAGAGTGTCCCAAACCAAACCGAAGAGAAAATGCAAACCTTGTTACAACACAAACTTGTTGATGACAGAAACTTGTGTTCTCAGCCACGCAATACAGAACGAGCAGGTGTTATTGCATAAAGACAAGGTGGTGCTAAAGTTTAAAAACACCTGAGAGAAGGCTTGGTATTTAGATACTGGTGCAAGTAACTACATGACCGGTTGTATCAAAAAATTTGTTGAAATTGACATGATAATTAAAGGGTCGGTCAAATTTGGGGATGGCTTGATTGTAGAAATCCAAGGAAGAGGTTTGGTTTTGTTTGAAGGCTTCACAGGTGAACATGGAATACTTACTAATGTCTACTACATCCCAGTGTTGAAGAGCAACATAATAAGTCTTGGCCAGTTAGATGAAAAAGGATGCAAAGTTGAGGTTGAAAAAGGTGTTATGACTATTTTGAACAGATCACAAAGGCTACTAACAAAACTGAACAGGTCAAGCAACCGATTATATATGTTTAACATAGCACTAGCTCTCCCCAAATGCCTTCTGGCTAGGAGCAAAGAAGAGGCATGGCGATGGCATGCAAGATATGGGCATGTGAATTTTCATGCTTTAAAGTTTCAAAGTCAGAAAAAGATGGTGCACGGCTTGCCCAAAATCGAGCATGAGGACCGCATATGTGATGGTTGTTTGATTGGAAAGTAACACCAAAATCCTTTTCCAGTAGTGGCAAAATTCCGAGCAGAATCACCTATTGAACTGTGGCATAGAGATTTGTGCGGCCCAATTACCCCTGCTACTCACGGAAGGAAGCACTATTTCTTGTTGTTGGTTGACGATTGTACAAGATTTATGTGGCAGGTGCCGATCCGAGTCAAAATGAAGCATTTGAGGTATTTAAGAAGGTCAAAGCTACAGCCGAAATGGAGAAAAACAACAAGCTTAAAGCTTTGCGCACGGATCATGGCATCGAGTTCATCTCAAATGAGTTCAAAACTTACTGTAAGTTGTTGGGAATTAAGTGTTATCTCAGGGAGTCTTATTCTCTTCAGGAGAATGGAGTTGTTGAACGAAGAAATCAGACGGTGGTCGGCATGGCAAGGAGCTTGGTGAAAAGTATGGGAGTCCCGGGCGAATTTTGGGGAGAAGCGGTATCAACTGTCGTATATACCTTAAATAGAGCACTAACAAAAAGCGTCATCGGCAAAACTCCCTATGAAGCATACTATGACCACAAGCCAAGTGTCGATCATTTTTGTATTTTTGGTTGTCTTGCACATGTAAAAGTAGTTACATCGTATCTTCCGAAGTTGGGTGATCATAGTAAGCAAATGGTGTTCATTGGTTATGATATGAAAACGAAAGGCTATCGAATGTTTGATCCAGCGACAAGACGAGTTGTGGTGACACTAGATGCAGTGTTCGAGGAGAAGAAGAAGTGGGAGTGGAGTAAGTCTCCAGTAACAGGTACATGATCAGCAGGAAAAACTCTTACATCACATTATTTTACCATAGCAGGCACATCTGATACGACAAATCAGGAAGATAAAGAAATGTTCAATGGTTCTAGTATTGGTATCAGAAATTCTGGTATGGATTTTCCACAGCCGACACGGGAACAAACTAATAACCAATACCAGCATGCTTCACCAGTGATGAACATGAGATCCAGAACATCTGTTTCAAATCCTGATTCATTAACACCACACACTCCAGATACAACTTTTGATGCTCTTGATGGTTCGGCCTCGACAGAAGTAGTGCAGCCCACAACATCTGATGAGAGTTTATTAGAAGGACCACGAGGTAAGCGTGACATCAAAAGCCTTTACAATGAAACCTTCCCAATAGAACTAGAGTATTCGGGATTGTGTTTACTAGGAGAGGAGGAGACATCAACTCTCGAAGAAGCTAAGGCGGACCCGATGTGGAGAAAAGCAATGGAGGACGAAATTTCTTCCAATCGAAGGAATGAAACTTGGAAGCTCGTCTCATTACCCGAAGGCTACAAACCTATAGGTCTAAAATGGGTTTACAAGCTAAAGAAGGACAATCAAGGCAGAATTGTGAAGCACAAGACGAGATTAGTGGCAAAGGGGTACGTTCAATGACAAGGCATAGACTTTGATGAAATTTTCGCCCCTGTTGCTCGGCTAGAGACAGTACGTTTGCTGCTATCTATTGCGGAACATGAAGGATGGGAGGTTCATCATATGGATGTGAAGTCAGCCTTCCTCAACGATGATTTGGAAGAGGAAGTGTATGTCACTCAACCGCCAGGATTTGAAATAAAGGGAGAAGAGCACAAGGTGTTAAAATTGAACAAAGCATTGTACAGTTTGCGACAAGCACTTAGAGCTTGGAACTCAAAACTGGACAAGCCATTGAGGACACTCGATTTTGAGAGGTGTTCTTTAGAGCATGTCGTGTACATGAGAAATCAAGGTCAAAGGATTTTAATTTTTGGAGTCTACGTGAATGATTTAATCATCACTGAAGAGTGTATTCAAGACATAGACAAGTTCAAATCCCAGATGAAGAAATTTTTTAGCATGAGTGACCTTGGGTTACTAAGCTACTATTTGGGAATTGAAGTATGTCAAAATTCTCAAAGGATTACACTTAATCGGTCAACATATGCAAGAAAGGTTTTAGATAAATGTGGCATGAAAGATTGCAACCCTTTGCAAATTCTGATGGAACCTCGTCTAAAACTGAGTAAGGAAAGCACAAGTCCACATGTAGAAACAACTTTGTGCCGAAGTATTGTTGGCAGTTTAAGATATTTACTGCACACACACCCAGATTTGACATTCTCTGTTGGCATGGTGAGTAGATACATGGAAAGGCCCACAACGGAACACATGGTCGCAGTGAAACACATATTACGGTACGTGAAAGGAACTTTAAACCTTGGTTGTGTTTATGAGAAGAAGAAAGGAAGCTTGGAGCTGATTGGTTACTCAGATAGTGATCTAGCTGGTGATACTAATTATAGGAAAAGTACCTCAGGTTTAATATTTGTCCTTGGGTCAAGTTCTATTAATTGGTGTTCACAAAAATAGAAAGTGGTTGTGTTATCTTCCTGTGAAGCAGAGTACATCGCTGTCTATGCAGCAGCGTGTCAACGAGTGTGGCTGGGACGACTATTGGCGGATTTGTTAAAAACCGAAGTTAAGAAAGTATTTCTGAAGATTGATAATCAGTCTGCAATTGCATTAAGCAAGAATTCAGTTTACCATGAGAGGAGCAAACATATCGACATTAGAGATTATGTTGAATCTGAAATAATTGAAATTCAACATGTTTGCACAGAAGATCAACGTGCTGATATTCTGACAAAGTCACTTGCAAGATTGAAGTTCTTGGAGATAAGAGAAAAAATTGGCGTGTGAATCGTCAGTGAAAGACAACAAGCTTAAGGAGGAAATTGTTGAGTTAATCTAGTTGTCTCTAGAAATTGTTTATGTTTTTTTTTTTTTGCACATTTTTCATGTGGTTAGACGGCTATGAAAACCGTTGTGTGGTTAGACGGTTAGGAAAACCGTTGTGCGGTTAGTTTTTATTTTCAGAAAAATGTGATGTGTAGTTATTGTGCTGTTATAATTTGTATTTGCTTATATATTAAGAAAACCAGAAAATGTAATGTGTGTTAAGTACTAAAAAATTCCTCCATTTTTGCTAGCGTTTAAAGTTTGGCATTGAAAACCAAAACATATTACCNTAAAAGATTTGTGTGGTATAAATGTAAAAAATAGAGTTTAGATGTGAGATCTAAATACATAGTAATTGGAGGCTCTGTATGTAAATGCCCATTTTTAACTTATTGTATTATAGTATATATAAGAGAACGTGCTGTATACGACAGTTGCAGTTTTATATACTAAAGATAATGAAATTTATATGCTCAAATTGTAAGACAATATCTATCCTTATCGCTTCATGGAAATTGTAAATCTCTTTTTATATGCTATTATTGAATTGAAGGTGAAGGTGAAGGTGACTAGAAGGCTTTTAAAAACAGCACATATAATTATATAAAATAGCACATATTACTGTTTGTGTCATGTATCTCGGCCTGTTGGTTGACATCCTTACTATAAGACCTCTTAAGTCGGGGGTTTGAATTCCCTCGGTCGAAGTTGGCCTTAAGAAGACGGTATTCAAATTGATAGACACATTAGNGTTGTTGGAATACACATAGAAAGCCTATACATTTATTTTGTATCACCCAATTCTCATGTATTTACATATCTATCAAAATTTTCATATGTACATTTATAACACTTTTGTATCATANTTTATTTTGTATCACCCAATTCTCATGTATTTACATATCTAATATCAAAATTTTCATATGTACATTTATAACACTTTTGTGTCATAAATTAACTATAATATTCAAAACTATTTTAGCTTCTTATAAATGCTTATGGCATCAATCATAGTTAAGTTCATTCAGGCTCGTGCTCTGAATCTTATTCATATTAGGGTTATTTTAGGTTCTTGAAGGTTTCTCAGTTATCTTTTCTCTTTATTTATTTATTTATTTCATGTTTTATGTTTATGGAGCGCAAAGTTTCAGCCAAAATTTATAAGATGGTTGAATCATGAAAATTATTATATCGATCATTGTGATCGCTAAGATGAAATTGACTCAATGAACTTCTTCCTTGCTAGCTGAAAAAATAATGAAAGGTCAACATAAGTTTCTCTCTAAAAGATGGGCTCGGTTAATTCTCTTTTTTTTGTAATTTTTAACAGATTTTGCCTTGAAAGATGGGCACTTACTATAAATAAACGAGGAAAATGTTGAGATTCTTATTAGTTTTGACAGAGCTTTTCTTACAATCAGTAGGGCGAGTATTATTTCTAATTATAGCTCATTGACTTTGTAACTGATTTCTTATTTGTAACATCACTTCTTCTATAGATAGCTTCTTCTCCTTAAATTATGGATTAGCCTAAATAATTTTGAGCAACTCGTATTGCATTTTTTAAAAAATAATAATAGAAGCATTGGAGCATAATCGGCCATACAAAAAGATCAATAGAAGGTTGTGTTGCTGGCAATGCGTAAAAAAAACAGTATTATTTTATTTACTGCGACAAATTATATTATTAATTAAGAAAAAGATAGGATCTTATGGGGCATGTTATATTATATTGATAAGTCTATTATAAAACAAGAAGAGAATGCTCCAAATATATATATATATATAATATTGGCTGTAAACTTTAAAGGTGCATTAACGTACATGCCATGTCAGCCCTCAATTATTTTATATTTACATATATCATTTTCTACAATTATACAGCCCAACTCCTTCATATTGCGCCAAAAATATCACTATTTTAACTTCTAATAAATAAAATGCATATTTTCATGCATGAATATAAAATGAAAGTTTTAAGGGTTAGATATGTAAATATACAAGAGTTAAGTGGTATGTATGTAAATTTTCCTTAAATTTATTAAAATGATTAAGATGGCAGCCAAACTTAACTTGTTCTTCTACGGACCACCAACAACTTTACATCATTTTTAAAACATGAAGCAATGTATAACAAAGTACAATAATGGGGTGCTTAAATTAAAATATCAAAATATTATTATCTCAAAATGTCAGAAAAAATATGTTGCTGGTTTTGGTTTTCTGAGTGACTTATTGTTACTCAAGCAGGCTGTCAGTGAGCTCCTCCGACTCCAATCTTCCAGCTTTAACCTCCTCGTTCTTCCCCCACAGTACAGTATAAAGCCCCGCCATTATTAGGATGAATCCTATAAGCCTGCATTTGTGAAAATTTATGAAAAAAAATTACTAACTTTATGACACTAAAGTATGATAATAAGTAAAATATGAAACTTTATGCGGTAGAAACGTAAATAAAGAAAAAGAAATGTTGTATGCGCACACACCCTCCAGAGTAGAGTCGATCTCCGAGGATAATGGCTGAGAGAAGGGCGACTAATACAGTCTGTGAAGGTTGGAAGACGGCAACGAATAATGGGCCTGCTCTATCAATGCACCAAGTCTGAAGTGAAAAGGTGATCCCTGAACCCACCAGCCCCTGAAATATCGGTTATTGCAATAACCACATTATTCTCATTTCGGTCCCTATGAACTCTGCATTTGCATCCCTTTGTACACCCACAGCTTAGGCTAGAAAATTTGTTATGTTTGTATAACAATGTACAATAATTAATGTTGTACATGAAATCTGAATGCATAAAAAATTCATGTNCCTGAAATATCGGTTATTGCAATAACCACATTATTCTCATTTCGGTCCCTATGAACTCTGCATTTGCATCCCATTGTACACCCACAGCTTAGGCTAGAAATTTTGTTATGTTTGTATAACAATGTACAATAATTAATGTTGTACATGAAATCTGAATGCATAGAAAATTCATGAATAGTATTATCTCCTCATATCAACATCTAGTTGCTCTTGAGATGTGAGCCACAGAAAAATCAAAATTCATACAGAAAATTTAAAAACAACTATATATATATATATAATAATACATGATCAGATGAGGTGTTAATCAGATTTTGTCTGATCTGCAACTTGAGAAAAGCTAGAAAAAATTGTGATAAGGCTGCCACCATGTGAATGTTAAAGAAATTAAAAAACTTACGGCATAAAGAACAGAGAGGAGCTCTTGTCCTGAATGTATCTTCCACCTCTCTACGTCCCTCTCACTGAATGCTGCTACTATCATAAACTGTATCACTCCAAAAAGGCATGTGAGTGTTGTCACCGAGAGCCTTGCCGGGTAATGCCTCAGCACTGGTACCTGAGCAATTAATCAATATATTATTTATAAGCCATCTGATTAATTAATCTTTGCAGGAAATAATGAACAAACACCTGGAAGACCATCCAGGCGGACCAAGCAGTGCAGTTGAGCAGAATATAGCAGCAGCCTAAAGTCCAGTTCACTATCCTGCCGGAGTAGACATTAGTGAGGTCATGTGACTGTTCTTGAAGAAGAGGAGGACCCTTATACAGCGTTATGATTGTCGCTCCACCAATACAAACCACAGTTCCCAACACCTTCGCTATTCCATATCTCTCCTTAATATTCAGCTTCTCAACCCTGCATCAGTTAGCAGTCAATTTCAAGTTGCGTGTTTTCATTCTTGTTTTTTAAAATTTTTTCAGATAAAAAATTGTGTTTTTATCCTTTTGAAAGAAAAAAAATGATTTTTATAATTTTTACCTAAACTTTCTAAAAAAAATGTTACTTTCCCACCATAACTTTACACCTACTTTATAAAGATTGAGAAGGGATGCTATATATCATGATATATATCCGTGAATGAATTTGACATAGATATTTTTATCATGTGTACAGGTATGCATGTTCACCTTAAGGCTGCGGCAATTACGAAAGTGATGGCAGGTGTTGAATTCTGTATTGCTGATACATAGGTTGGAGACAAGTAGTACAAGCCCAGTATGTAACATCCTTGGTTAGCTGCAATTCTGCAAAGCCCCGGCCCCTCAATGATCATATATATTTTATGCATATAATGTAAATATTGCTGAGTTGCTTACCCACAAAGCGCGAGAAGAAATATCTCAGTCAGGATAGAGAAGGTGAGTGGCGGCCTGTCCTTCCTGAAGA
>JXCR01115431.1:223194-237804 GCA_002079205.1 Phalaenopsis hybrid cultivar | reverse complement strand
TTTTTTTTTTTTTTTTTTTTGGTGATCTTTTTATCCAATTGATCAATTTTGTTTTACTCGCCTATCAAAATCAAACTATTTTAACCTTCATTGAGTTTAAATTAAATGTAAACCAACACAAACTACCAATATAAATTTCAAATATTTACATACATACCACTCTATTTATTTTTATTTACATATCTAACACTAAAACTTCAATTTTTACTCATGCCATCTTACTTACGCACCATGAAATCATGGAAAAGAGCATTTCACTTTTAAATTTCAAAATAATTGTATTTTTTATATGATATAAAAGATTTGTATGGTATAAATGTAAAAAATAGAGTTTAGATGTGAGACATCTAAATACATAGTAATTGGGGGTTCTGTATGTAAATGCCCATTTTTAACTTATTGTATTATAGTATAGTTAAGAGAACGTGCTGTATACGACAGTCTTGCAGTTTTATATACTAAAGATAATGAAATTTATATGCTCAAATTGTAAGACAATATCTATCCTTATCGCTTCATGGAAATTGTAAATCTCTTTTTATATGCTATTATTGAATTGAAGGTGAAGGTGAAGGCGACTAGAAGGCTTTTAAAAACAGCACATATAATAATATAAAAATAGCACGTATTACTGGTTGTGTCGTGTATCTCGGCGGCCTGTTGGTTGATATCCTCACTGTAACACCCCTCAAGTCGAGGGTTTGAATCCCCTCTGTCGAAGTTGTCCTTAAAGAGATGGTACTCAAATTGATCCACATTAGATGTGGNTAAAAGATTTGTGTGGTATAAATGTAAAAAATAGAGTTTAGATGTGAGATCTAAATACATAGTAATTGGAGGTTCTGTATGTAAATGCCCATTTTTAACTTATTGTATTATAGTATAGATAAGAGAACGTGCTGTATACGACAGTCTTGCAGTTTTATATACTAAAGATAATGAAATTTATATAAGACAATATCTATCCTTATCGCTTCATGGAAATTGTAAATCTCTTTTTATATGCTATTATTGAATTGAAGGTGAAGGTGAAGGTGAAGGTGACTAGAAGGCTTTTAAAAACAGCACATATAATTATATAAAATAGCACATATTACTGTTTGTATCGTGTATCTCGGCCTGTTGGTTGACATCCTTACTATAAGACCTCTTAGGTCGGGGATTTGAATTCCCTCTGTCGAAGTTGGCCTTAAGAAAACGGTACTCAAATTGATAGACACATTAGATGTGGCCGAAAACTCATATAATAGCCTTTGGCCATTTCTTAAATATATATATATATATATATATATATATACATATATATGAGCTTACTAGGTTTAATTATGGTTAATTAATTTTATAAATTGCTTGTTATATATGCAACTAAAAATTAATTGCTATTGGTTGACACCTTTATATTGCTCGACAATATACATTTTTTTAGTTAGTTTTTGCATTTTATAAATATTTTTTTTTGGGCAAGCACTTGTTATTTACAAATCAACCACCCTCTTTCATCCAATTTTCAAATTCTCACTCAAATAACCCATATTTTTCATTTTTATCTAAATATTAAAAAAAATCACCCGAATGATTAATTTTTAAATATTAATGTTTCGGATGATCTGTATGTAATTATCCATTTTTTTAAAAATTATTTTACTTAATTTGAACAAAAAAAAATCAAAAAATATGAAGAATTAAGACTTANTTACAAATCAACCACCCTCTTTCATCCAATTTTCAAATTCTCACTCAAATAACCCATATTTTTCATTTTTATTTAAATATTAAAAAAAATCACCCGAATGATTAATTTTTAAATATTAATGTTTCTATTTTACTTAATTTGAACAAAAAAAAATCAAAAAATATGAAGAATTAAGACTTGAAAGTTTATTTTGAAACCCTCCAATTAGATGAAGTTAATATGAAATAATTTCCCTTAGTGATATTTTTATAATAATTCTGAGTTTAGACTATATTCTTATAAAATATAATAAAACTAGAAATTAGGACTATTAAAATTTCCATTGGTCTTAAGATGGGGCCTAAATGCCAATGCAATAGGTAAGAGTTGTTATGAATAGAACTAGTCAACTCAAGTCAATCCATAAGGTAGACCAACTTGATCAGTATCTCACATAAGTGTTATGTGTTATAAGTTAAAGCTCTTGCTTATAATAATTTAAATTATAATTTAATGAAATTTGAATTTTCAAAAATTTTTAATAAATATTATGTTCAATTTTTAATTAAGGATTTTAAAATATCTAAAATTTTGATTTTTAAAAATTAACATCAAAGAGTATAAATATTTTGAAATTGGTTGCTTAATTTCAAGATCAATGATCAACCCTTTTTTTTTTTTTTATTCAATAATTATAAAAAAAAGGTTTCAAATTAAATGTCTTAAATTATTTCAAATTTATCACAATGATTGAGAATGTCACTTACACTTAGAATTCTATTCAAGTACATACATAAAATAAGTAAAACATAAATAATGAATAGTGAATTATTATACTTACACCCTAAAGACTATTTATAAAGCTTTATCACTATTCTTTTGAATTAAAGAAGATGGGATTATTAATTCACTATCCATTATCAACTTTATAATTTCATNCTATTTATAAAGCTTTATCACTATTCTTTTGAATTAAAGAAGATGGGATTATTAATTCACTATCCATTATCAGCTTTATAATTCCATATTCTTTAATTCAAAAAAATTTAGAAGTAGTATACTTACAATTATACACTGAATTACTTTGATTGGGCTGTGCTCCATGATTTTTCCCGTTCTAGAGTTTGTGAAAATTCTAATGTATCATTCTGCTAATGTTCTTTTATTTGTTTGTGCAATGAATTTTTATATAACGCTAAGACATTAAAATACTATTATATTATTGTGAATTTTATGGCACGCAACAAAGCTTATGTTTGAAAACTAAAAAAATTACCATATAATTTAACCTATTTGACAAATATATAAAATCATGGCGTGTTTGAGATAGTTGTGGCTATTTAAAATCTTAAATCAAAAATTGACATGAAAAATCCTTTTTTTTTAAAATAAAGTTTAGAGCATGTNGCTAATGTTCTTTTATTTGTTTGTGCAATGAATTTTTATATAACGCTAAGACATTAAAATACTATTATATTACTGTGAATTTTATGGCACGCAACAAAGCTTATGTTTGAAAACTAGAAAAATTACCATATAATTTAACCTATTTGACATATATATAAAATCATGGAGTGTTCGAGATAGTTGTGGCTATATAAAATCTTAAATCNTTTTGATTTTTAAAAATTAACATCAAAGAGTATAAATATTTTGAAATTGGTTGCTTAATTTCAAGATCAATGGTCAACCCTTTTTTTCTTGATTTATTAAATAATTATAAAAAAAAAGTTTCAAATTAAATGTCTTAAATCATTTCAAATTTATCACAATGATTGAGGATGTCACTTACACTTAANATATATATATATATATATATATATATGAGCTTACTAGGTTTAATTATGGTTAATTAATTTTATAAATTGCTTATTATATATGCAACTTAAAATTAATTGCTATTGGTTGACACCTTTATATTGCTCGACAACATACATTTTTTTAGTTTGTTTTTGCATTTTATAAATATTTTTTTTGGGCAATTATATACCACCCTAGCACTTGTTATTTACAAATCAACCACCCTCTTTCATCCAATTTTCAAATTCTCACTCAAATAATCCATATTTTTCATTTTTATCTAAATATTAAAAAAAATCACCCGAATGATTAATTTATAAATATTAATGTTTCGGATGATTTGGATGTAATTGTCCATTTTTAAAAAATTATTTTACTTAATTTGAACAAAAAAAAACTCCAAAAAATATGAAGAATTAAGACTTAAAGTTTATTTTGAAACCCTCCAATTAGATGAAGTTAATATGAAATAATTTCCCTTAGTGATATTTTAAAATAATTCTGAGTTTAGAATATATTCATATAAAATATAATAAAACTAGAAATTAGGACTATTAAAATTCCCATTGGTCTTAAGGTGGGGCCTAAATGCCAATGCAATAGGTAGGAGTTGTTATGAATAGAACTAGTCAACTCAAGTCAATCCATAAGGTTGACCAACTTGATCAGTATCACAAAAGTGTTATTTTGCTTATAATAATTTAAATTAGAATTTAATGAATTAAAGATTTTAAAACATCTAAAATTTTGATTTTTAAAAATTAACATCAAAGAGTATAAATATTTTGAAATTGGATGCTTAATTTCAAGATCAATGATCAACCCTTTTTTTCTTGATTTATTAAATAATTAAAAAAAAAGTTTCAAATTAAATGTCTTAAATTATTTCAAATTTATCACAAATGATTGAGAATGTTACTTACACTTACAATTCTATTCAAGTACATACATAAAATAAGTAAAACATAAATAATGAATAGTGAATTATTATACTTACACCCTAAGACTATTTATAAAGCTTTATCACTATTCTTTTGAATTAAAGATGGGATTATTAATTCACTATTCATTATCAGCTTTATAATTCAATATTCTTTAATTCAAAAGAATTTAGAATTAATATACTTACAATTACATAGTGAATTACTTTGATTGGCTCTGCTCCGTGATTTTTCCCGTTCTAGAGTTTGTGAAAATTCCAATGTATCCTTCTGCTAATGTTCTTTTATTTGTTTGTGTAATGGATTTTTACATTAAAATGCTATTATATTACTGTGAATTTTATGACACGCAACAAAGCTTACGTTTGAAAACTAGAAAAATTACCATATAATTTAACATATCTGACAATTATATAAAATCATGGTGTTTGAGATAATTGTGGCTATATAAAATCTTAAAAAAAAATTGACATGAAAAATCCTTTTTTTTTTAATAAAGTTTAGAGCATGATCTAAGTTGATATTAAATCATCAATAAAAGATGGTGTCAATAAACATGTTAAAGCTCCTGACGAATGTCCAAATAAAAGCAGCAAGGCCATGTAAATTTAAAGAAAATGAAATGTACCTTTTCATAAATACATAAAAGTTATTGTAATATAAAAATCAAAATTTGGGTGTCAGATATGTAAATACATATGAATTGTGTGGCATGTATGTAAATCTTCCTTTATTTTTCTTTTTTAATAATGCTGAAGCACAATTAACCTCGAGACTTTATACTGAAATGTTTTGTTGAATCGAGGTCGGTATAGACTAAATAAATATGATAAGATACTCTAATTTGAGATTTACATGTTTCACACTAAGTCCCACTTGCACACAGCCAAATTGAAGGTAGCTTGAATTTTTTTATAACACAAATAATATAGAGGATCATTCCCTTTCACAAGAAGAGGCAGTTTCAGAAAATATGAAGAAATAAAGCACCATCAGAAGGGTTAAAGGAACCTCCAAAAAAAGGAAAATTACATGCCTGCCACATTATCCAACACCAAAAGTTTACATCCATAACACTGGTGTTATAAACCTATCCATGTATGAAAGTATGTAATACAGTGATATTTTTTATGTGATATTAAGGATTTGGGAGTTATACATGTAAATACATAAATAAAAAGATCTTAAACTCAGCATTCTCTGAGCAGCAGTAGAACTTTATTGAAGGGCCACATAATTCAGAAAAAAGAAATATAAAAGCGTTCATGAAAAGCCTTTAGAAAAAACATAACTGTTTGTTAATCTTAATAGGTGTAACCTTTCTGGAACATCCCCTTCTTAGCATCCTCCTCTTCACCATCAGCAGAGTAGCGACCGAGTTGGGCCAACGAGTTCGCCTTTGCGCGGATCAAAAGAGCCTTCTGAGCGGCATCCGCGTTCTCAGGCATGCCTTTCCAGGTCTTGAGAACAGTATTCTGGAGAGCTCGGGCATAGGAGAAAGACACGTGCCATGGGTTGGCCGATTGGTTCATCGCATTTAGGTTCAGAGTCGCTTCAACTTCAGACTGCCCTCCTGAAAGGAACTGTAAAAACATCCATTTTATAGTTAGTGCAGAAAGCTGACTTCTTCACTGTTAGTAGTAATTTGAATAGCGAACAACTAATTTGGAAATCAACTCATGTGATTTGTATATTCGTGTACTGCCCTTTGATTTTTGTAGGTTACTGAGTTTCTAATGTTATGATTTTTCACATATACCTTTTAGAGTTCTAGGATTGATTGAATATGTACTAGAAAAAAAGTATGGGCATGGATTCTTTGGAAAAATATGTACTAGACAAAAAATATGGGGCATGCATTCTTTGGAGGGTCAGGTAACGTGTAGACCCGATTCACCACAATTTAATTAATTTCCTAATTAAAAATCTCACTTACTGCTCACCTACCTTCCTACGTACCGTTCCCACCAATCGCTCACCTACCTCCCACCTACCGCTCTCCTGGTTTCTAAAAATAGTCTCTTTTGGCTTAAAGGTGTAGTAAGGGTCAAGCCAAGTCCTCTAAGAGAGAAGGAGAGGATAAGAGAGAGAAGAAAGAGAAGAAAATAAAAATTTTCTTGTAAACGTCGAGACGCTCAACGGTGTAATTTCTTGAAGAAATAAAATCATCTGCAGGTTTGTGGACGTAGGCAAATTTTTTGAACCATGTAAATCTGTCGCTTAGATGTTCTTTTTTCTGTGCGCAATTTTTCCCGTTCCATTTTTTGTTTTATTATCATCGTTTTTCACAACAACTGGTATCATAGTCGTGATTTTGAATCTAAGGAAGAACGATGACCGGAGACGAAATAAAGATTTCGGGAATCGAGAAGTTCAACGACACAAATTTTGCTTACTGAAGGATGCAGATAGATGACTACCTTTATGGGAAGAAACTTCATCTTCTGTTACTGGGAAAGTGACCAGAAAAGATGGACGAGGGGGAATGAAATTTGTTGGATCGATAGGTTCTGGGGGTTATACGATTAACCCTGTCGAGATCAGTTGCCTATAATGTCATCAAGGAGAATACTACTGCAGATCTCATGACAGTTTTATCAGGTATGTATGAAAAGTCATCGGCGAATAATAAGGTGTGTCTGATAAAAAAGTTATTCAACTTGAAGATGACGGAAGGTGTGTCTCTTGCTCAACACCTGAATGGTTTCATATTATCATAAATTAATTGTCGTCTGTTGAACTTAATTTTGATGATGAGATGCGCGCGCTTATATTGTTGACTTCACTGTCAAATAGCTGAGAAGCTATGAGGATGACAGTTAGCAGTTCTCAAGGTAAATCTAAGCTGAAATATGATGATATTCGTGATTTGATTTTAACTAAAGAGGTGCGGAGGAAAGATTCTAGCGAGACCTCGAGTTCGAGTTTGACACTAATTGTTGATTCCAGAGGAAGATCACAAGATAGGAACTCAAACAGAAAAAGATCAAAATCAAAATTTGGTCAGCAAGTAACCTGCTCGAATTGTGGCAAAGTTGACCACATAAAAAGGAACTGCAGGAATTATAAGAAGAAGGAGAATGATATCACAAATGTTGTAACTGAAGAAATACATGATGCGCTATTGTTGTGAATTTACAGTTCTGTTGATGACTGAATACTGGATTCAGGGGTTTCTTTCCACACATCTTCCCACCGGGAGTTGATGTGAAACTATGTTACAGATGACTTTGGGAATGTACATCTGGCTGGTGGAAAAGCTCTGAGTGTGGTGGGAATGGAAGACGTTGATATTACACTCCCTAATAAGAGCAAATGGACTTTGCAAAAAGTTAGGCACGTTCCTGAGTTGAAGAAAAATCTCATCTTTGTTGGGCAGCTCAATGAGGGTGTTCATTCAGTAGTGTTCTCAGATAGCACCTTGAAGGTTACCAAAATAGCATTAGTACTAGCTTGGGGTAAGAAAACTGACACACTATATATGAATACAGGTTTACTCAGGCGTGGACACATAAATCAGATGTGTATTATGGAGAAACAGAAAAAGGTCAATTTCTTGAAAAGTGACAGAGCGCTAAAAGTAGAAAAACCGGACATTGTACAGACAAATGGTGGAGAACCACAGAGCTATAAAAAAATCTTGCAAGATGAGAATTCGAGCGAGTGGGAGGACCAAGGAGAAGGAGACGGATTACCTGTCAGGGAATCAGACTTGGGAGCTGACAGAACTTCCACCAGAGAAGAAGACATTGCACAACAAGTGGGTGTGCCAGGTGAAAACTACGTTTAATGGCAGTAAGAGGTACAAAGCTGAACTTGTTGAAAAGGGCTTTCAACTGAGGAAGGATATTATCCATGCAGTGAGAGTTGTTAGCAGATACAAGAGTAACCCAAGAAAGAGCTTGGAGGTACAAAGCTATGTTAATGTTGATATATCGACTAAGGGTGTTACTCTTAAGAAGTTGAAGTTGTACTCGACTTCAACTAGTCTTCTGGCATTAAAACATAGGTTTTGAGTTGCATAATTAGAGGATATCATGTTTGAGAAAAAGATCGGTACAGTTAGTAGATGATACAGCCAGTAAGTGATGTAGTCAGTGCCCCAGTCTCCAGTGGTAAAGTTGTTAGGTAATGTGGAAACTCGATCCACTGCAATTTAATTAGCTTCCTAATTAAAAATCTCACATATCTCTCACCTACAATCCCACATACCGCTCACATACCACATCCCACCTACAACTCACCTACCTCTCACCTGACGTTTTCCTGGTTTCTATAAATAGCATCTTTTGCCTTAAAGGTGTAGTAAGGGCTAAGACAAGTCCTCTAAGAGAGAAGAGGGGAAGAGAGAAAGGGAAAGAAGAAAATAGAGATTTTCTTGTAAACGTCGAGGCACTCGACAGTGTAATTCTTGAAGAAATAAAATCCTCTGCAGCTCCATGGACGTAGGCAAATTTGTCGAACCACGTAAATCTGTGTGTAGCTTTGGTGTTTTCTTTTTCTGTGTGCAATTTTTCTCGTTCCATTTTTCGCTTGAATGTCGTCATTTTTCACAACAATGGGTTCTTCGGAGTCAGCAGCAACAGCTAAAAAACTGTCCCAAACAGGCCCATAACTTTGATAATTTTATATATTCCAACTAATATGGCCTTCCATAAATAGTCAGGGGACTATTTAAGCATTTTACTCATTCTTCTCACATAAATTTGATGAGATTGGTAATGTTTCTGATGAAAACCTGCATTGCCCTATCCATCACAAAGCACAAATCCCAAGAAAGCTCATCATGATTGTAGTGTTTGAGAAGATTGAGAGGATGGGACCATCCAAATTGAACTGCAAACATCAATTCAATAAAATTATAACAAAATCATACAGATGGATGGAGTTCTCGCAGCGGACGGCATAGTAATTCTGATAGAAGAAATGAAAAAACAAAATGTTACAATGTTTCTCAGGAATGAAAGAGGTATTTCATATATTGATTTGCCTTATTTCTTTCATTAGGTTCAATTCCCATCGGCAATAAACTAAATTTTTAACATACTCAGGGGCAAAAGTTTAGCAAAACTAATGTTTTGTCTGCAAAAAAAGGGGTGCATTGTAATTGCAGTGCATGAGCTTCAAGAATTTGATTTTGGTTTGATAAAGTTTGAAAGCCATGAAAAATATCACCGAATTTTGAATATGCATTTTATAGGTCATTTTCTCTGTATGTGGAATTTGGCCGATTTGGCTGATTTTCAAATTCAAAATACAATGTAAAGTGCTCCCCCCAAATGCAGGCAACCTCAACCACCCTCCGTCGCCAGCCTCCAGCCACGTACCGTTGCTGGCCACCACCGCTGACACCGGCTACCGCAGCTACCAGTCGTTGTCGCCATCAGCCACCGTTGCCACCCTCTGATACCTATCGTCGTTGTCATTTCTATCTGTTGCCTCCATTGCCACCGCCCGTCAGCCGCCTCCATCGCCGCCCAACGTAGTACTTCTTGAAATACATTATTTTCATTTTACTTCAAACCAAACAATAAAAGATAATCGTTCTTTTATTTTATATTAAACAAAACAACTCTAAAGTATTTCAAATGCAATACATTACTCCCCATTGCATCCTTTTTTTTTTAAAACCAAACAGCCCCTAAATAAGATATTAAAGCAAATTCATGCTCAACCTCACACAAATTGTGACTGAACAGAAAATTGTAGTAGCACCATTTATCTTCGAGTCCAATACCTCGGAAATAATCACGAGGAAAAAAAAAAGTCAGCTAGTGCAACCTCATATTTTGAATTTTTATTCAAATAAATAAAATAAAAGTTCAATGCATCTCTCCTTGCCTAAACAAGCATGACCATCTCGATAGCTGGTGATTATCTAGATAAAACTAACAAGCATCACCATCCAAAAAGATTCGTAACTCACTTACGGTTGATGTTTTGCTTTTTATTATTTTGCTCTGTTGTGCATTCATCATTTTGTGTCATTTAGATTTCAAGTTCATAACATTTGAGATTATTAGGTATTTCTTGAAATCAGATGGCCTAGTTATTTAGCCCTTGACCCTTTTTAATATAGCAACTTCATGTCCTTATAAATGATGATAAATTTTCTAATCTCTCCACAAGCTTCTTCCCTCCTACCTACCTCCTTCCCTCACCCCCTCCCTTATCCTTCGACAGTCCTTCATAAAAAAGAGGGTGAGGGTTGATGCGCCTTAAGTAGTTTAGCCGAGTTACTTTCTAAAATACCTATAGATCCTAAATGACAAGGACACCTCATATGAATGTCACAATGTAGAGAATAAATAATGGCACAAAACAAAAGAAACATAATACCAACCATCAAGGAGATATAAGAGTGTCGGATGTCAATTCCTGTGAGCATAGTCTACATCACAAAGTCTGTGGACATTGATTCCTTCATCTGCCACATCCATCACTTCAATCTAAGTAACTTTGATGTTGCATCAACCTTTCCCAAAAAAGGAAATGTAATACAAAGAAAACTTATTATTTGCATCTTATGATGCAACGACACTTCACTGCAAGCAATGTTCGACATGCATTGGATACAGATATGTGTGACACACATTTGATATGTGTCAGACATCCTATTGTGCATGGAATTAAAAAATATTTAGAACACGTGTCCAATATTCNGTTGCATCAACCTTTCCCAAAAAAGGAAATGTAATACATAGAAAACTTATTATTTGCATCCTATGATGCAACGACACTTCACTGCAAGCAATGTCCGACATGTATTGGATACATATATGTGCGACACAAATTTGATATGTGTCAGACATGCTATTATATATGGAATTAAAAAGTATTTATGACACATGTCCAATATTTGTGCCATAAAAATGAAATTTAAATTTTATAAATAAAAAAAAGTATAGTAAAATATTAGATCACAATTATTTACATTCTACCAACCTATATTTATTTTTATATACAATATTATAAAAAAAAATATTGATGATCATATTTCTTTGGTTTTTATTAAATTTTGATTATTTGTTATTTTTTATTATACTTAATATTTTTCTTTTTTTTTTACTTTTTTGGTTTATTATCTTGATATATATATATATATAATATAATGTTGTGTCAAAGACGTATTTGTGCCCTATAGTTTTAAAAACAGACGTCTTGTGTTTGTGTTGTATTGTGTTTGTCTTGGTGCATCTTAGCTAGCATCTTTTATTTAACTTCCTCCCCCATATTCTCCCCCCATATCTCCCCATTCCATAGGGTTTATATAATTTTATTCTTTTACTATGAGGAGGCAATGATGTTACCACATCAAGCANCATATATACCTTTTAGAGTTCTAGGATTGATTGAATATGTACTATAAAAAAAGTATGGGCATGGATTCTTTGAAGGAGGAATATGTACTAGAAAAAAAGTATGGGGCATGCATTCTTTGGAGGGTCATGGNCATATATACCTTTTAGAGTTCTAGGATTGATTGAATATGTACTATAAAAAAAGTATGGGCATGGATTCTTTGGAGGAGGAATATGTACTATAAAAAAAGTATGGGGCATGCATTCTTTGGAGGGTCATGAGTGTTGGGTAATGTGGAGACCCGATCCACCACAATTTAATTAACTTCCTAATTAAGAATCTCACCTACCGCTCATCTATCTTCCCATGTACCGCTCACCTACCACATCTTACTAATCGCTCACCTACCTCCCTACCGCTCTCCTGATTTCTATAAATAGTCTCTTTTGGCTTAAAGGTGTAGTAAGGGTCAAGTCAAGTCCTCTAAGAGAAAAAAAGATGAAGAGAGAGAGAGAAGGGAGAGAAGAAAATATTGATTTTCTTGTAAACGTAGAGACGCTCGACGGTGTAATTTCTTGAAGAAATAAAATCCCCTGCAGCTTCGTGGACAAAGGCAAATTTTTTGAACCACGTAAATCTGTCGCTTAGATGTTCTTTTTTCTGTGCGCAATTTTTCTTGTTTCATTTTTCACTTTATTATCGTTGTTTTTCACAACTGGTATCAGAGTCGTGGTTTTGAATCTAAGGAAGAACGATGACCGGAGACGAAATAAAGATTTCGGGGATCGAGAAGTTCAATGACGCAGATTTTGCTTANTCACCTACCGCTCATCTATCTTCCCATGTACCGCTCACCTACCACATCTTACTAATCGCTCACCTACCTCCCACCTACCGCTCTTCTGGTTTCTATAAATAGTCTCTTTTGGCTTAAAGGTGTAGTAAGGGTCAAGTCAAGTCCTCTAAGAGAAAAAGAGATGAAGAGAGAGAGAGAAGGGAGAGAAGAAAATACTGATTTTCTTGTAAACGTCGAGACGCTCGACGGTGTAATTTCTTGAAGAAATAAAATCTCCTGCAGCTTCGTGGACATAGGCAAATTTTTCGAACCACGTAAATCTGTCGCTTAGATGTTCTTTTTTCTGTGCGCAATTTTTCTTGTTTCATTTTTCACTTTATTATCGTTGTTTTTCACAACTGGTATCAGAGTCGTGGTTTTGAATCTAAGGAAGAACGATGACCGGAGACGAAAGAAAGATTTCGGGGATCGAGAAGTTCAATGACGCAGATTTTGCTTGTTGGAGGATGCAGATAGATAACTACCTCTATGGGAAGAAACTTCATTTTCTGTTACTAGGAAAGTGACCAGAAAAGATGGACGAGGCGGAATGGAATTTGTTGGATCGACAGGTTCTGGGGATTATACGATTAACCCTGTCGAGATCGGTTGCCCACAATGTCATCAAAGTGAGGACTACTGCAGCTCTCATGACAGCTTTATCAGATATGTATAAAAAATCATCGGTGAATAATAAGGTGCGTCTGATAAAAAAGTTATTCAACTTGAAGATAGCGGAAGGTGTGTCTGTTGCTCAACACCTGAATGGTTTCAATACTATCATAAATCAATTGTCGTTTGTTGAAATTGATTTTGATAATGAGAAGTGTGCATTTATATTGTTGGCTTTATTGTCAAATAGCTGAGAAACCATAAGGATGACAGTTAGCAATTCTGTAGGTAAATCTAAACTGACATATGATGATATTCGTGATTTGATTTTAGCTGAAGAGGTGTGGAGGAAAGATTCTAGTGAAACCTCGGGTTCGAGTTTGACACTAATTGTTGATTCCAGATGAAGATCACAAGACACAAACTCAAACAAAGGAAGATCAAAATCAAAATCAAAATCTGGTCAGCAAGCAACCTGCTGGAATTGTGGCAAAGTTGACCACATAAAAATGAACTGCAGGAATCATAAGAAATAGAATGATATCACTAATGTTGTAACTGAAGAAATACAGGATGTGTTATTGTTGTGAGTTTACAGTTCTGTTGATGACTGGATATTGGATTCAAGGGCTTCCTTCCACACATCTTCCCATCGGGAGTTGATGTGAAACTATGTTACAGATGACTTTGGGAAGGTACATCTGGCTGGTGGAAAAGCTCTGAGTGAGGTGGGGATGGAAGACATTGATATTATACTCCCTAATAAGAGCAAATGGACTTTAAAAAAGGTTAGGCATCTTCCTAAGTTGAAGAAAAACATCATCTCTGTTGGGCAGTTCAATGAGGGTGTTCATTCGGTAGTGTTCTCAGATAGCACCTGGAAGATTACCAAAAAAGCATTAGTACTGGCTCGAGGTAAGAAAACTAACACACTATATATAAATACAAGTTTACTCCGACACGGACACATGAGTCAGAGGTGCATTATGGGGAAGCAGAAGAAGGTCAATTTCTTGAAATTTGGTAGAGCGGCAAAAGCAAAAAAACCGGACTCTGTACAGATAAATGGTGGAGAATCACAGAGCTATAAAAAAATCTTGCAATATGAGAATTCGAGCAAGTGGGAGATGACCAAGAAGAAGGAGACAGATTCCCTATCAGAGAATCAGACTTGGGAGCTGACAGAACTTCCACCAGGGAAGAAGGCATTGCACAACAAGTGGGTGTACCAGGTGAAAACTGCGCTTAATGGCAGTAAGAGTTACAAAGCTGAACTTGTTGAAAAGGGCTTTCAACTGAGGAATGATATTACCTATGCAATGAGAGTTGTTAGCAAATACAAGAGTAACCCAAGAAAGAGCTTTGAGGTACAAAGCCATGTTAATGTTGATATATCGACTAAGGGTGTTACTCTTGAGAAGTTGAAGTTGTTCTCAACTTCAGCTGGT
>JXCR01115431.1:182408-220491 GCA_002079205.1 Phalaenopsis hybrid cultivar | reverse complement strand
TATATATATATATATATATATATATATATATATATATATATATATATATATATATATATATATATATATATATATATATATGTTATAATGTTGTGTCAAAGACGTGTTTGTGCCCTATACTTTTAAAAACAGATGTCTTGTGTTTGTGTTGTATCGTGTTTGTCTTGGTGCATCTTAGCTAGCATCTTTTATTTAACTTCCTCCTCCCATATTCTNATATATATATATATATATATATATATATATATATATATATATATATATATATATATCCCTTTAAATAATGAGGAAAGTGATGAGTTGGAAGAGATTACATTTTTCTTGTTATATAAAAGTTGTCAATTTCCTTATATCTAACCAATATCGACATGTCATAAGCAAGGAAACAAACAAAGAAGAGCTTGCATCTACTACTGCTTTTGAAGAGTTTGGGGAGCGATAAAGTACTCTTTAGACCACCATCAAGACCAGTCACATCAAGTAAATGCCAATCTCTTGGATAAGACCCCGCAATCTGAGAAGCTTCTTTCAAACTTGCTAGAGAAATGATTTGACTCTTCAGGCAACAATTATAGTTGAAGCTCAAAGGGATACAAGCAGAAAGAGAAGAAATTACATAACATCAAGCTTGAAAAAGATTGAATAGTTGTTTCATTTCAACGCAAAAGATTAAAAGAAATGCAAGCAACCTCATAAGAGATGGATGCAGTCTCTTGAAGCCAATTCTTAAGAATTAGAAAATCAAGAAGTCGTTAACAGATAAGGAGGGAGATATCTTACATGATGAAGCATCAATAATATCTTACTCAAATCTAGACTTGAAACCCAGACAAACAAAATATAAATATGCATGAAACAGGAGTCTTTTGGTATTTTAGCAAATATTGTAATCTCTTTAGTGTATCTACTATCCTCGTGTTTATAAATGTCCATGTTCTCGTATACTTAAGAAGCTCATAAAGCATATGATGATTTCATACTACTACCATCCACCTTCCCTCTTTACATAATAGCCTACTAACTCACCTCTCCTTAAACTCCTCTCCTCCCCTCCTCCCCTCTACCTCTTCCCTTATTCTTCTTCTCTTTTGTCCTCAATCCTAATCCCCGCTTCCTCCACTTCCTAAGCTCCACCATCTCATTCAAGTTTTAATATACCAAGTACTAATCAGTCCCTAGATCTCCATATTATTTTCTCCCCATAACACCAACAATATATAACCATCACCATGTTCTATAAATGGCCATGCTGTTGTAAACTTAAGGGGCTTATAAAGCAAAGATGATTTCCTACTACTAGCACCCATCTTCCCTCTTTAAATAACAGCCCACTAATTCCCCTCTCCTCAAGCACCTCTCCTCACCCCTACAGCTTCTCTTATTCTTCTTCTCCTTTCTTCACATATATAATCCCGTCTTCTCTCCACTTCCTAAGTGCCAGCATCTCATTCAAGTTTTCCTATACCAAGTACCACTCAGTCCCTAGATCTCCATATTATTTTCTCCTCATAACAACATCCATATCTAACTATCACCATGTTCTCCCTCCATGAAATACATGCTTTTAGCGAGGAGATAATGAAGTAAGCCCTACATTCATCATTAATCAATAGAGATCACATAGAAACCTCCTTATTGTGTGGATTAGCACCAAGCCTAACTTATCCAAGTCTTGATAGTTATGTTTCATTCCAATTAAAATTTTGCATGTATAATAGATTCATAGTTGATTTCCCACCTCACTTAACCAATCGAGATTATTAGTGAATCATTGACCCTACTGTATAGCTGCAACACCTCCCTGAGATTGGACAAACATGAAGGGGAAATATCAAACACTTCTTTAACTCAAAGAGCACATTACATTATTTTGCTTGTTAAAAATAATTCTTTCTTCAATTCTTTGAAGAATGGAGCATTCTTCACTCCAATACTTGAGATGAATCCATTAAGAGTCATCAAGGTTTGTTTCAAACCCATATGAGACAAAAAGGTAACAAAGAAAATTCCTTAAATGAGCTCCAAAGTTGCATCTGCACAAGTTCAACCACATATTAAATCTTCCTAAAATGATAAAGCTAATTCTATATCCTTCATATGACAGAAGTTTCTCTTAACCACAGAGTCTATGCAAGTAAATTTTGACATTTCTTCTATTGTGAAGATCAAATCATAATCAATCAACCTCCAATAAATTGTTCCATCATTCTTGTACCAGCACGACAACACGGCATGACGATAGCTCTCATTATTGGTAATAAAACTTTGTTCCTGGTCTGATAAATGCATCTTAATCAGGTATGTGGAATTATTTGTTTCCTATTTAGGTTTATTTCACTTATTCCTCTATTATTATGTTGTAGTTCTTATGTGTTTGTTGTAACTTTGGTAAGTTGTAATTGTAAGAATTATGTTTGCCCTAGAGTTTACTCTCTATATAATGAGAAGAGTAGTAATTTGAAGATTAATAAATTAGAGAATTTTCTCTATTATGTTTTCCTTTATGGTGTTAGAGCCCAAACCATAATTTTTGTTGTCATACCAGCTTCTTGTTTGAACCCCTTTGTCATTCACTATTTGAAAGCTTATGCCACTGGGTTTGATCTTTGTTGCCTTCCTTAGCATTTTTACCACTGGGACCGTTCAAACGCATGTCGCTGCCTTCCCTGAGTTCAAACGCCTCTATCACTGCCTCCACCTTCTTGTCTCAGGTTGGTGATCAGATTAGGTCTTTTCAAGTTCGTCGATCGTTGAACAGCTAGCTAGCTGATTGGGAAGCCCTGCATCCACGCATCTACAGCTCTTTTGTCGGACTCTCTTGCTGTCTTTGCAACAACCCTCATTTGTCAACCCTCCAGTGTCATCTTATCTCCAGCGACTTCCTGCAAGCCCTCCTACGGAATCCTCACTGCTTCCGCAATATTTTCTGCAAATCATCACTCCGACGAGCACCAGTTAGTCAATTTTTTCTAGCCTGAAAGACGCAAAGGTTTGATCACAAAGTACGAATTTTACGAAATGATGTTGCCTAGCTCTACCTCGAAGCTAAGTTTTCACTTAGAGGCGAGGAATTCTATCCAACCAACTTCAGACTCTCTACTATTATCACAAATCATAAACTCAACTGGCATACTTTCCTTCAATGGTCTTAATCCGTGTTTATGTATATTTATGAAAAAGGAGGAACATCTTACGGAAGAAAGCACAATTCTTGAGCTCACAAATCCTAACAATCTCTCATGGAAGATCCAAGATCATTTAGTCATGTGTTGGTTGATTAATTTTATGACCACAAAATTTAGAGAAAATTTATTACTTTACAGAACAACACGAGAGATTAGGGAAGCAACACGTGAAACTTTCTAGTACAGAAAACACTACAGAATTGTTTGAGATTGAGACAAAATTATATGAGCTCCGACAAGGACAGTCAAGTATTATTCAATACTTTAGCACGCTATCCAGATATTGGTTACAATTAGATTTATATGATAAATATGTATGGAAGTGTCCTCAGGATACCATGATGTATAAAATAATAGAGGAAAAGAAGAGGATGGTCAAGTTTTTATTGTGACTCAATATGAACTTAAATGAGGTCAAATGAAAAATCATGGGGATAAAGTCTCTGCCTACCACTAGGAAAGCCTTTGCTAAAGTTTGAAGATAAGAAAGCAAGAAGAATCTCGTGATCGCAAGAAGTGTAGATTTAGCTAGCACTGAAAGTTCTGCTTTGTATTCACAGAACTCTTCTAATGAGTCAAAGAGAAAGAATAATAATCTCTAGTATGAACATTGCAAAACACCTAATCACATAAAAGACAAGTGTTGGAAACAACATGAAAAACCTGTAAATTGAAAACCGAAGCAATTGAAAAAAGACCAAGACCGAAAGGCCTATGTTGTTACCACTTCTGAAGAGTTAGTTGAACCTAATTCTTTCACTAAGGAACAATTGTAGATGTTGAAGAAACTTCTTTCGAGCAAAACTGAGGAACCTACCAACTTATTGATACATCAAGGTATAGTGTTCTTCTTCTATCTCGCTAACATCGAGAGATTTCGACCATGGATAATAGATTTAGGTGTTTTTTATCACATAGCTGAAGATATTCATTCTCTCACCAACTTCCAAAAGTTTATCAGCTCAATATTTGTTAGACTTGCCGGTGGATCTCACTCTCAAATTGTTGGGAAAGCAGTTCCCTAATTAGATTGCAACTTACTTTCAGTTAGCAAGATTAATCATGACCGGAACTGCTTTACTAAATTTTATTCTTAACTCTTGTGAATTTCATGTGGAGGATTAAGAGAAGGTGATTAGAAGTGTTCAATTGCATCAAGGTCTATACCTATTGAAGCAAAGTTATTCTCTTAATACATGAGAGTCTTCTTCACCATCTTCTTCCCATATTCCTGAGACTATTGTTCCCAAGTCTATTGTGTCTGAGTTTGTTGAGTGTCAAGTTTTTTTATGAAATTGTCATTTTGATTATCCTAATTTTCGTTATACTGCAAAGTTCTATCCTCATCTTTTCATTAATAAAAATCCAGAGTTTCATCGATGTGAAACCTGACAATTGAATAGGAATACTTGTCATGTTTATCATTTATCACAATACAAACCTTACAACCCTTCCATATTATCCACATTGACATTTGAGGACCATCAAAATTGAAAACAATCAATGGAGCTAAATGGTTTGTCTCCTTTATTGATGATAACACTAGAACTAATTATATATTCCTCATGAAGAAAAAATCAAAACTACACAAATTTTTCAATCCTTTTATAACGTGATTTTTACTCAATTCCAATACAAAATTTAGATTCTCAAACTATTAATGTAAAAGAATACTTTAACTCTATCCTTGAAGAACCTTGCAAAGAATAAGTATTTGTCATGTGAGTTCCTGTGTTGAAACTCCTCAACAAAATTAGATAGTTAAGAGAAAGAACAGATATCTTCTTGAGGTATTTAGGTTTAAAATGCTCTCTCAAAATGCCCCAAAATATTGTTTAGGACAACCCACCTCATTAATAGAATGCCAAATAGAATTCTTGGATGCAAAGCCCCACTCGATATTATGATGAAAAAATATATTTACGTAAGAATCTTCTCATCCAATGTTTCTTTTATTCATATTCACCAACTAAACTACACAATACTTAACTCAAAATCCATCATATGTATCTTCGAGGGGTATGCTTCAAACAAAAAGCGGTACAAGTGTTATTCATCCATTATGAAAAAACATCCCCACTCGATATTATGATGGAAAAATATATTTATGTAAGAATCTTCTCATCCAATGTTTCTTTTGTTCACATTCACCAACTAAACCACACAATACTTGACTCAAAATCCATCAAATGTATCTTCGAGGGGTATGCTTCAAACAAAAAGCGGTACAAGTGTTATTCATCCATTATGAAAAAACATTATAACTTCATAGATAGTACCTTCTTTGAAAGCCAAACCTATTATTCTAAAGCTGCTATTCATGGAGAGATCTTAAGTGAATATTAGACTTAAGATTTCACTCTAGACACTAACACTGACCTAGATTCATCACAACTTATTATGCTACCCAATACTACTATGGATATCCACACTAATCAAAATTCATCACAACTTATTCTCTTTCCCTCTAACCATCCTGCTTCCAAAAATCCTCCCGTTGGGAACATCCAACCATAGATTAAAAATAAGGAGCCTCGTGTGTATACAAGGAGAAAGAAATCCACTGAACTGGATAATGACAATATGCAACTACAGGATTGTCCACAACTAAACTTGAATTCACCCTATATGAGGTTCCAAGGAAAGTGGAATCCAACGAATAAGACAAAGAAAGTTGCTCAAATTATCATATCCAGAAGTAATGTTCTCTATGGGAAGTTATCATCAACTTAAAAAGCCTTTGTATATTGACAATGTGGAGATACCCAACTCAATTAATAAAATACTTCAAAGTTCGGGATGGCAAAAAGGCAGTTGAAGTAGAGATCCAAACACTTGCCTAAATGTCACATCGACCTTACAAAACCTCCTCTAAATAAAAGATCGGTTGGATGCAAATGGGTGTTCCATGTTATAAATAGAACAGATTGGAGCATTGAGAGATTCAAGGCTAGGTTGGTGACTAAAGATTTCACTCAATCTTATTGGATATACTAGCAAGAGACGTTTTCTCAAGTGGCCCAATTAAGCACTATAAGAGTTCTCTCTTTGGCAGTGAATAAAGAGTGAGACCTGCCTTTTTAAAGGAAACATATTAGTAGTGTATATGGAAATTCTCTCAGGGCTGGAAGATAACTCAAACAAACATCAAGTTTATGAGCTTAAAAAATCATTTTATGGTCTCAAACAATCGCTAAGGGTTTAGTTTGACAAGTTTACCGAACTATGAAGTCTAACGGGTACATCCAACGTCAAGTAGATCATATATTGTTTATAAAACATACACTGGATATAAGAAAGTGATATTAATTGTATATGTTGATAATATGATTATAACAGTTCATGATGACAAAGAGATTGGAAAGATTAAGGAAATTATTTCTTCTAAATTTGAAATCAATGATCTAAGACCAATGAGATACTATATAGCCATAGAAGTGGTCAGTCCAAGATGGGTATTGACATATCCTAAAGAAATTACATCCTAGACTTAATAAAAGAAACAGAAATGCTAAACTGTAAACAAACTACGACTTTTATGGATTTTAACAAAAAATTACTGTTAGGGGGAGAAAAGATAAATACCAAGTATTAGTGGATAAGTTTATTTATCTGTCACACACTAGTCTTGACATTGCTTACTCTATTGGCATACTGGGTTTAACATATGAACCGTCCAAATAGAGAATAGTTGAAGATGGTGTACAAAATATTAAGACTTCCTAAGAAGACCCCTGACAGAGGCTTGTTGTTTAAGGAATCTGACAATAAGAATGTAGAGGTTTACACGTATGGTAGCTAGGCAGGAGAAGTCACATATAGAAGATCCACTTATGGGTATTGTTACTGTGTATGGGGAAATCTTATCACATGGAGGAGCAAGAAGCAAGCAGTGGTCCCTAGAAGCATTGCAGAATGTCAATATCGCGCACTTGCTTCCGGAATTTATGAAGGAATGTGGATTCAAAGGGTAATAAAAGAATTAGGATACTTCGCGGTTCATCCCAAAAAGATGTTTTGTAATAGTCAAGCCGTCATTAGTGTTGCAAAGAATTTTGTATATCATGACAGGACCAAGCATATTAAGATTGATAAACATTTTATCTCTAAGAAGATCAATGGAGGCGTTATTCACTTAATCGACATTCTGACACATTCGCAAGTTGTCGATATCTTTATAAAATCTCTACCCCCAGGCAACAAGCTGGGTTTTTAAAACATCTATGACCAACTTGAGAGGGAATGTGGAATTATGTGTTTCCTATTTAGATTTATCATCATTTATTTCTCTACTATTATGTTGTAGTTCTTTCCTTATGTGTTTGTTGTATCTTTGGTAAGTTGTTACAGTAGGAATTATGTTTTCCCTAATGCGAGATGTTGTGATTTGAAGATTAAGGAATAAGAGAATTTTGTCTCTCACATTTTCCTTCATGGTATAACCAAATAAGACATCTAAAGAACTGAACATATCGTACCTGACTATAATCATAAGGAATAAGAGTTATTATGGTGGATATAAAAAAATTCATGAATTTGATAAACATTCTCCACTTGGCACTTGACAATGTTACCACAACAACAAAAATCTACTCAAGATATTACACTGCTTGGATAAAACCAACCACCAAGTGCAAATCCAATTTAAGATTTACCTCATCTCATCTCCACAACTATTTATCGACATTTTTACCTAATTGCTTTGTTCATGGCATAGAAAATAAGTCAATGACCAGCAAACACGTTGTCAACAACTAGAACTTCTTAGGACAATGAAATGAATGCATTACGATTACCTTTTAACAAATAGAAAAAAGATGAATTTATAGTTTCGTTTGACAAATGGGTTTAAATTGAAGTTTCTCTTATTCTATTTGCCGCCCATTGGTACCACTACTTCCTCTATAGCCCGAAGACATTTCCTTCAATTAAAGCAAAAATGAAGGATCCCAAATTTAGCCCTTAGAGGGTGATCAATTTTTACCAACATAGCCTAGAAAGCCAAATCAAAAATTGGAGTTGGTCTTTGAATGCTACCAATTCAATGAGCATAGCACTATCCTAACAAATCTAAGTGGTAGACCTGATACTACCTACACATGATTAGACCCCTCTTGTTCAAGATTGGCATGTGTAATAGATCAAACAATGATGGTACGTACAGAAGAGGGGTTCAGATTTACGCACCACACCCTCTTAGCTTTACCACAAATTCATCTAAACATTCTCATTTCTACTACAGCAAAGTAAGCAATTAGTAAATTAGCTATCACCCAACACTCATGCACATAAAGCCTCCTCCCTGATGATAAATGATGATGATAACAAGTCTTCATAGAGTAATTATCACACCTTTGAACTTCAGCTTTCCGGTTCAAAAACAGACAGGTCAAGGACAATTTTATAACAAACTAAATCTGCGGTAGTAAAACTAAGGTCTTTTACCATGATTCCTGGGACTGCAGGTGGCACCCTCCTCTTCAACATTGTGAGTGTATACTTGGCAATCTTCTCTGGAGAAGCCTTCTCCTTATGTTCAGCTCCAGGAGTTACCATGCTGGGTTTTAGCAGGATGCCTTCAAAAACCACATTATTTTGGGCCAAGTAAAAAAATACCGCTGCCCACACATTCTCTGCAACCTCAAGAGTCCTTTCGATTGCATGGTCTCCATCAAGAAGAATCTCAGGCTCCACAATAGGAACAAGTCCATTATCCTGCATAAGCTTTAACACGTCAGAAAAACAAAAACAAATAACAAGCTATGCCTATTTGAAAATTATGAAGTTTAATTCCATCTGTAAAAGAAATCAGATCTCATATCATAATCACATTAAAGGTGCCAATTTGTTTCTTAAATTTGATCAAGGATGCTCACAAACATGAGAATCAAACTTTTCTTAATGGTACTTAAAAAGCAAAAAAATTGTGGAGAACTTCTGAATAGGCTGAGGCAACAACAAATGAATCAATATTCCAAACCCTGTCATTTCCCATTCAAGCTAAATTTCTTAAAGGTTACCTGGTTCTCCTTCCAATTGAATTGATTTAAGAGTGAACTAGCCAATCCAAGAGCATACCATCTGGTGCATTTGATAATTCGTGAGCGCCCATGTAAATGGAAGTTACTTTTCTCAATCCACTCCAATTGATGGAGATCAATAAATTTATGGTTGGAAAAATCGACTTAATATATTTTAGTTAATTTATTATAAATTGATGGCGATCTATTATAATTTGCTACAGCAATTAATGATGAAATTGTTTTACCAACCAGAGAAAACCTCGATCTAGTAACTAGACTTAGCAATTTGTTTTAGTTAATTTATTTTAATTTTTTAGTTCTCAATTCTAGGTACTTTTTGTGCACCTCTGATGAACACTAGTAAAACCAGGATGTGTTCTCTATTTAGATGATCTCTAATAATAGGTAGGTTAGTATTGCCTGGCATGTGATCAAGCCAATCAGGTTTGTGATGAATCTTAAAGCATTGTGATTTCAGTTCAAGTGTCGTGTTATCCATATTAAGGTAGGTAGGTTCAGTAGTAGATCTCCATAATTGATAAGGTTTTACAATAGAAAAATTTAATGGCTGTGTGCCGTAAGGTACAAGAATGATCGTGATTCCCATTTTTTTATGCGCAGTGGTTGCATTTATGATTCCTTAATGATCCTATTTATGTGGCAATATAAGGACCATGTTGTTGCACGTCATGTATCTGCATGCGATCTGTTGTTATGACTTCCCATACTAGATTGGCTTCAGCTTATTGCTTTGGTTTTTATCGGAGATCATCTACTCAATAAAAGCTCTAAAATTTTGGTGCTCTCAAGACATGAATTTTGAATTAACAGGAATCAAAATGAGAAAATTTTGTGCCAATCATATCTACTAAACTAGAGATGAGTCAATGAATACATGGTAAGACGCATATAATTAAGATAGCTTTGGTTCAATAAAATTTTAGAATCTAGTTTCGAACTTGTGTGTGCAAATTGAATATTTGATCCCTCCAATTACGGTACAAATGTGACTTGCCTAAAGCAAGGGAGGGCTATCTCCTTGTGCCAGCATGAAGCTTAGATTTTATTTATTTCTTCTAAATAATTTATTATTGACATGTTAGAAATCTTGATTTCGTTCAAATTTGATACAACTAAAATTATAATACTGGTCAGAGTTTAAAATTGCAAATTAGTTTGCATGATTTAAATTTCTTGTTAATTTCTTCAAATTCATTCAATCATTGCATTATCATTTTGATTCTGATTCTCATATTTCTATAGTTTGTATTTAAGAACAAGTTTTTGAATATTTCATAATCTCTATACTAAAAATCTTAATTTTATTTGTGTAATTTATATTCATTATATCATTTTAGTTATATAAAGAAATTAAAATCCTAAATCATCCTATATGAAATTGGAATCAGAGCAAAGTTGCACCATTGTCAACTAAATATATGACATTTACTAGTTAATAAAAGATTTAATTGACGATGCAATTCAAACCGACTAGGATAAGTTATTGTCAAAGACAACATAATTATCATAACACTTAAAATTACATTCCTATGTTCAATCCAAGTTATGGTATTAGAATAATTTGGAATACTTTTTTGAATATTATTATCAATTTGATTCTAAAAAAAATAAGGTGCTTTTAGGATAATTTATTCACAACTTTACATTACAATCACATTGTATATCCCAAATAATTTTCTTTAAACAAACAGAAAATCCCAAATATTAAATGGGCCTCATGGGCTTAGTGGATCAGCCCACCAATCGTGTAGTTAAAGGTCTGACGCTGACCAGATCAATCGTACCCGTTATTTATACCTTTGAAAGTGGCAAGCTGTAGAGTTCCTTTTCATCCCAAATGATCCGAGTACCTCCGAAGTGCGTCAATATTCCCGTGAGTTCCTCAGAATGAGTTCATCCAACATGAATCTTTACATTAGCTTTTCCAAGCAAGCTCTCTCACACTACCCCAGCTCTTATTACAAAGTTGCAATACCAAAGGTTGGCTTCCTTGCAATTACAACTTTCTATTAAGCTTTAATCAATTATAACTCCCTGGCCTTTCGCGATATGGGGATGGACCTCAATTGTTTCCCTCCAGGTAAAGGACAACGCAAGTTCGTTCTAGTAATGATCAATGACTTTTCTCGATGAATTGAAGCCAAGGCACTAGCAAAGTCTAAACAGCTCGTGCGAGTTTGGTGGGAAGGTCCAACCAACTCGTGTGGGTTTGAAATAAGAACTCGAACAATGTGAAAGCTTTATTAGAAAAACTCGCTTAAAGATTAAGGCTGGATAAACTTGTTCTGAGAAACTTGAAGGAATGTTGGCGTACTTCGGAGGTACTCATGGGATCTTTATGGCGACTGAACTCTGTAGCTTATCAATTCCAAAGGTAAGGTTAAGGAGTACGATTGATATGGTCAGCGTCAAATCATTAAATGCACAGCCGGTTGGTTTGATCCATTAAGCCCATAAGGTCCATTTAGTACTTGGGATTTCCTACTTGTTTAAAAAACTCATTTATTGATATTCAATATGAATCCATTGTATGATCAATATTTGATATGATTAATTTAAAGATTGTAAATAAAATAAATATGGAAAGTTTGAGTATTATGCAAGTTTCTATTATTTGTTTTACTAAAGATCTTAAGTAACAAATTAGGGATGAACTAAACTACAATCCAACAAGAATATTGCATAAGAGTTTATACACATCATTGGATATTGAGGAATACTGGAATAATTCTCTTAGGATTATCAGTGATGGCTCTTACATCTGTTAAAGCTTATCATTTACATACCAATACAAGAATAATTGATGATTAAATATGATCTCATTGAAAAGATTAAAGTTAATAAATATTCTTTTGAAGACATGATATATATTTTTTATGTTTAATTTTATTTACATTTATCACATGTTTTTGAATGAAATAGCACTTTAAAGAAATGTTATTTTCATATTTATCTTGCAGGTATAATGCTTGAAGCGGATTTGAGCTAAAATGGGGTGAAATAGAGACAAACGGGAGCAAATGGGGGTGCTGCCAGTAGGGTGGTGCCTAGGCGGCAGTCTCCACCCAGAAAACAGAGAAGACGGCAATTAGGTGCCACAGATTGGCACCTAGGCGCCCGAACTATCCAGGGGCGATTTATGCACGCTATAAGGAGTTATTTGATGGATCTAGACATTTGGAAAAACATTTTTTGGCATGTTAAGTCCGGGAATTCTCCAGAAAGACTGAGAGGTCGTAGATAGGAGTATGAAATGTAGATTTTTACCTGGAGAGATTGGTGAGGGGATTTTGAGAGATATCTATAAGGATTGTATTAGCATTGCATGGATCAGTATGAGACTTTGTTTGAGGGATTTTCATGTTTCTTTCAGAGGGAAAAAACTAAGTTTGTGTTCTTCATTATCTTTCACTTGTTGTAAATACTTATCTAGTAAATTTGCTTTGATTTAATGAAGTTTTCTGTTTTGTGTGACACCTGTTTAGTGAAGTAGAATTCTTGTACTTTTCTTTTGCAATGAATTAGATGAATGTTTAGGATGTTATGACGCATGCAAAAATAGGTTTTTCATATCATAGTGATGGTTCTTACGTCATAATTCATTTACTAATCAATCTGGTCAATTGGTAAGTTAAAATTTGTTGTAAACTCATAAGTTCCGAGAGGGAAATGGTTTTAACTAGGAGGAACCACATTGAACTAATGGGTAAAGAAAAAGTAGTCATAATACTCAATGCAATGTTAGGGAGATATTCGTTGATGGGTGTAAATTGGTGTTTTTAGGGTGACAGACTAGATTACTAATCAATTTGATATAGAGCTTCATACCTTAAATTTAAGATTAAGTCAATTACAAGGATATTAGGAGAAGATGACTCTAGGTGACTGGCTAAAAGTTTCTTCATGACAATCTAGTTATTTTAAGGAATCAACCCTAGGTTAATTGAGCTACGTTATACACTTGGAAGAGGGTAACTTAGATTTGTGCTCCTATTGTCACTGGTTACATTAGATTCTAAGCATCTTACTCCTACACATTATATAGGTCACCACAGGAGAAATATAGTTTTTACATCTCAAAATTTACCAAACCAATTTATCTAGTTAGGTTTAACTTTAGATTAATTTTTGTATTTAAGAGTAGTTATTAGAAAAACAACTTTAATCAACATTCCAAACTAAGACCTGATAGTAGTAGACTATAACTTAGCCTAAAGGATTTCTTGTCTCTCTTCGCTGTGAGATCGATAATCGGGACTCCATTAGAGCCCTATATTATTTGAACAATATGTATGCTTACGTAGAAGTCCTAGTGTGCAAACTATAAATTAAATTCTAAACTCTATAACATATATATTTTGCACACTAGCCGCCTAAAGAAAACGGTTCAGATTTTTTTTTCAGGAAACTAAATAACTGTGTAACTGCGGATCGGGTCAACATATTAGATATAAAATATGATTTGTAATTATAATTTGGATCTACATTGAATCTTGCTGACTCTAAATTCAAACTTTTCATAGATCGTGTCTTAAATTACATTAAAACATAGGTTAGAATATGAGCATGGAATCATATATAAACCTGNTAGATTATTGTCTTAAATTACATTAAAACATAGGTTAGAATATAAGCATGGAATCATATCTAAACCTGAACTTCCACATGAAATAGAATATATATATGTGTGTGTGTGTGTGTGTGTGTGTGAATGTAAAATTTTATCAATTATATCCACTGTAATAGATGAATCAATTGAGTGATCGGATAATGCAAGTCATAATTAATTATCTGATGGTATTATTTCAGTGGTGAATGAAAACTAATATTAATTTTGTTTTTATTATTGATATAGTATAAAATTTTAAAAAAAGAAACTTATAGAAAAAATTAATCAGATGGACCTTTCAAGAAANTGGTATTATTTCAGTGGTGAATGAAAACTAATATTAATTTTGTTTTTATTATTGATATAGTATAAAATTTTATAAAAGAAACTTATAGAAAAAATTAATCAGATGGACCTTTCAAGAAAAAAAGGATTAAAAATGTAATAAATTAAACCTTAAATTCAAATTTCATCCATGCATATTTCATCGCAGTTCATATTTAAATAGTTTCAGTAAGTTCTCCATAAAGAATTGTTCAATCATAAGGGCGTATCATATTTTTGCAACTTATTTTTAAATTGTCTGCAACCAGTTTTCTTAGCCATCCTAAAGTTCATTAAATGAGATTTAGAATAGTGGCGACAAGATTCAAATCAAGACCATTGCAATAACTTCAAAGATTTTTGCCAACCAGGGCAGCTGGTAATGAGAACTCAACCAAATTGAATGGTTCGTCCATATTTATGAAAAATAAATATAATATAAAATGATTATGTAAGTGCATGGTGGGTCAAGTTTGTAGTGTCATTGTTACGCCCTTACACGAGCCACCCTTACATGGGTGTAACGAGTTGCCTTTACATGAGCTGGTCCAGCTGGACCGGCTAAAAGCTGCAAAACTGTGGTGATGGGATGCAACGAAGCAAACAAAGGGAGCCGCAGAAGAAGGAAAGGAAAGAGTGGGGTCCACTAGGGTCATAATCACCTATGAAGGAGGAGAAATTAAAGAAGTTCGGAGGGAAAGTTAGAAAGGAAAGTTTTTGAAATGCTGGGAGGAGATTCTATTAGAGGGAGAACCAAGGAGTTTGATTTCTTTCAGGCATGTTTCGTTGTGGCTGTTATTTGCTTTTCTTCTTGTGGCATTCCTAGTGACGTCTAGGGTGTGGGAGAAATGATCTACCTCTTGAATAGTAGATAAACAGTAAATCTTGCTTGTTTTCCTTTGATTGTAGCAAGAGCGGCCATTATTTGTATTTTTTTCATCTATCTATTGCGATTTCGTCGTGATTTGTTCGTTGATTTTGGTGTCGAGGCATATCAAATTGGCACCAGATCATAGATCTTGGTGGGATGGCAGTAAAGAAAGTTGATGTGTTAGAAGGAAAGGTAGAGCAAATCCGATTGAAAATGGAAGAAAGGTTCGCTACCATGGAAACCGGATTTTGTTCAATTGAAAGTCAAATAAATGATTGATTTGAAGGCATAGGAGAAATGCGGAAGATAATGAAAAGGCTTATGGAGATGCAATCCAAGGCCGTGCTGACCGCTCCAATTGAAAACCCTAAGTAAGGGCTGATCAGGGAATCCTTGGTCGAGTCAAAATAGAAGGAGATCGAGCGAGTAGACAACAAAGAAGACATTATCTACCTATAAGAGCGTCCCCCTAGGACTCCGAGAAGAGGGTTTGTGGAGACATTCAATCGAGGGGAATAAGCTGAAAATTGGAGAACGGATGGTGGAAGGGGCACGAAAGAGTATGGTGGGAGAAGAAGAGTATCGGGAATGAGGTATTCCTATGATCGCATATAGGAGTTTCACCCCAGATAAATGTGAGAAAATTCTGAAGGGAGAGGAAATTGGGGTGGAGATGCAATGGTCAGAAAAGTGAATATTTCAATCTATGAAGGGGATGATGCACATGGATGGGTATATCGGGTGAAGCAATATTCTACAATTAATGGGTTGATAGAGGAAGAGAAGCTCATGACACCAGGATTATGCATGAAAGGGAAGGTTGTAGAGTGTTTCTAGTGGATGGAGGCAAGGTATCTGATGCACTCATCGAAGAAGTTTAAGGATTGTTTGTCGGAGCATTTTTGAGTCATTTGCGAAGGAAACCTACATGAGCAATTCTATGCTCTGACTCAGAAGATGACGGTTATGGAATACCAAGAGAAGTTCGAGCTCTTATCGGGGAGGTTGAGAGGAATTTCTGCAGCAAAACTAGAAGGGAGCTTCTTAAAAAGCCTAAAGCCCAACATAAAAGCAATCATCTGCCCCCTTGAGACCGCGTGGATTAAGGGAATGATATAGCTTGCCTAGATGGTGGAGGATAAGAAGCAGGTGAAGAAGACCGGCACAGGTGGTAATATCGGAGGATTCTACAATAGCACAATAATAACCATGACACTGAGGTCCCAGACAGTGTCATTTCTGAAAGAGACGTCGAAAGAGAATAGTACAATACCTCGGCCAGGAGGTAATTTCAAAGTGTCTCACGGATGCAGAAGTGCAAGACAAAAGAGTCAAAGGATTGTGTTACCATTATGACGAAAAATATGCCCCGAGACAACGTTGCAAGAAGCGCACCCTTCAGGTTCTTTTAGTTCAGGAGGAGGATACATGGAGTGAGGAATCAATCAGAAGAAGAAGCAGTGGAGGAGGAGCAACTGCATTTGGATATCGTGACGATGTCATTCAATTCAGTGATGGGATTTACCTCAAATCACACCATGAATGTGAGGGAATGGATCGGAGCACAATCTATTGTGGTGTTGGTGGATAGGCTGGCGACTAAATGAAGTTTCAGCGTCATGATGAGGACAGGGAAGGTGGAGAAAAGTAGGATAACTTGCAAGGGGTTGGTTCAAACTATACAGGGCCTACATGTGATGAAAGACTTCATTCCATTAGAATTGGGCAGCACATATATGATTTTGGGGATGAAGTGGTTGCGAATATTGAGAGAGATGAAGGTGGATTGGAAGTCCTTGACTATAGAGTTCCAAGTGGAAGATAGGAATGTGGTGCTGAAAGAAGATGTTAGCTTATGCAAAACCATAGTGTCGCTAAAACAAATGGTCAAGTCGATAAGGGAGCGGGCTTGGTTACTTGGTGGAGTTGCAGAGTATTAAGAATGTTCAAGATTCCAAGTTGGGAGAGTTTCTGAAAGGAATCCAACAGCTCCTACAGCAGTTTACTGATATTTTCCAGTACCTAAGCGGATTATCCCCTTCGAGGGAGCACAAGCACGTCATTACATTGGAGGGTGTTTCGCCCATCAGCATCGGACCATATAGGTACCCCCAAATTCATAATGATGAGATCAAGAAGCTAATTTGAGAAATGCTCGTAGCAGGGATTATCAGGCCTAGTGTGAGCCCTTTTCCCAATTTCATCCTGTTAGTGAAGAAAAAAGATGGTAGTTAGTGATTCTGCGTGAACTACCGGGCTTTGAATAAGAAAACGGTACTTACAAGTTTCATATTTCTATGATTGAAGATTTGCTAGGTGAGCTTTATGGGGCAGTCATTTTCTTAAAAATTAACATTAAGTCGGGGTACCACCAAATCAGGATGAAGCGAACGAATGTGCACAAGTGAATATTTAGGACACATGAAAGACATTATGAGTTCTTAGTGATATCGTTTGGCCTCACCAACGCCCCAGCGACATTTCAATCCCACACGAATAGGGTTTTTCAAACTTATCTCCGGAAATTTGTCCTGGTTTTCTTTAATGATATTCTGATCTACAGTCGTACAAAGACAAAGCATGTGGGGCACCTGAGGACAGTCCTGGAGATGTTGAGTGAGCAACAGTTATATAGTAACTTGAAGAAATGTTCTTTTGTACAATTATAGGTGGAGTACCTAGGACATGTGACCGGAACGGGGGTAGTAGTAGATCAGTCCAAGATGGAGACTATGGTTGATTGGCTCTTACTAAAGAATTTGAAGGAGTTGAGAGGATTCTTGATACTCACAGGCTGCTACCGGAAATTCGTGAGAGGATTCTTGATACTCACAGGCTGCTACCGGAAATTCGTGAGAGGATATGATAAGATAGCATGGTCATTGACTGAGCAGTTGAAGAAAGATAATTTCAATTCAGAAGAAGTGATATGTTTTTTTGCATGCTTAATTTCTTATACTTTTTATATTAGTTTATAAATGAAATTGCACAGTAAAGAAAGGTATTTTCATGTTTTTTTTGTGCAGTTATAATAGGTAAAGCAATTGGAGCGAAGTAGAGTGAAACGGAGCAAATGGAGCAATGGATGCTTGGACCTAAACTGGTGCCATGACGCTAGCTTTTGGCACTTAGGCGCAGGACACCGTAGAATATCCAAAGAAAGTGGCGCATAGGCGCCAGTTGTTTCTCCAAGCTGACTGAGAAGATGGCGCCTAACACCGCAGTTGGGCGCCTAGGCACCGCAGTTGGGCGCCTAGGCGTCAGAGCTGTCTGGAAGTTTTCTGGAAGTTATTTAGTGATTCGAGATGATGGAAAAAGGGATTTTCTATCATTTGAAGATTGCATGAAATCCATATTAGGAGCATTTGAAAGGGTTGCAGGAAATCCATATTAGGAGTAGGATTCCACTTATTTATAGGGATTTGAAAGGGAATTTGAGAGCATTTGTAAGGGATTGTATCAACAATTGCAAAGAACAGTAAAGAACTTCAGTGGAAGGATTTCAGAGAGATTAAAACTAATGGCCCATTTGGGAGGGCGGTGGGTATGCGGCGCGGTGCCGCGCAACCATTTTTTTTTCGACGTTTGTTTCGGCGGTGAGCCAGCCGCTTCCCGCGGTTCCTAGGGGAAAGCGGGAAGCTGGGTATGTGCCGCTGCCCAGCTTCCTCGACGCCACTTTTACCTAGCTGCCCCCTTTTACTAAACTCTATCTGGTACGCGATTTTTCCCTCCCCTCGAGGATGAAGACAAGTTTTTAAAAGTATTTAAATTTAAAATTTTTTCATACATATAAACATAAAATTATTTTTATAGTAAATCAATTAAATTTTTAAATTGCTCCTATAAATATATATAAACACAAAATATCATACTTTTAAATATTTTTATAGGAATTTAAAAAATATATATAAACACGTATATAAAACTTTAATTTATTTCATATGAATAATTAATACATAATATTTTTAAAATTTTTACATATATTACACCTCCACATATAAATACATAATAATTTTTTACATTTTTAACAAATAGAGGCAGTTTGGTCTTTTTTACAGAAAAAAGTACCCCGCAGCTGTTTTCACAAAGCTGCACCAAACATACAGTCAGCTTCCCCGCAGCAGCCTCCTGGGCAGCGCAGCTGCAAAGCTGAGAAGCTGCAGCTGCGCCAAACAGAGTATTGTATGTTTGGTTTGCATTGTAATCCATTAAACACGTATTTATGAATTTGTTTGATTATTTTGCGATATTTTAAATCACATATTTAGTTTAATCACTTTGTTTCATGAAGTTTTTTTATTGATTTTATCATACATTGTGAGTAGAAACCCTGTGCTTTTCTTTTGTGATGATTTGGTAATAAGTGTAGTGTGTAGAAGTTTAAATATTAATTTATATGTGATGAATATTCTCCTAAACTTAACTTGCATATTTTACCGACCATAAGATTTGTTAAAACTTGTTGTGACACCCATTAGGACTCACAGAAACGGTTGTGGGTCAACATGAGAATGTTCACATTGTCATTTAAGTGTGAAACTTAGTAGTTAGGTGGTTGTACAAAGTTAGGGAGATAAGTAATTTGAGAGGTTCGGATTAGAGCTTTCTGGGTGACAAGCGGGGCATATAGTTATGGAGAGCCTATATGTGGCACCAACTACCACCGTTGCCAAAAGCAAATAACTAATTATTGAACTAATTTTATCTATAACTCGAGAGAAAGTAGTAGATATATGCTCCTTTTATCACTACTTTATTCATATTCTTAAACTTATAATCTATAACCTACTTAATTATTTACAAAAGAAAGTACTTTTTATCACTCTTGAATTTAACCTTATTAATTGCTCCTGATAAGTTTTATCATAGGATTAAAATAGTAATTTAGGAGTACTGATAGTAAAACCACATATATCGAAACTCCAAACCTTATAGTAGTAGACTAGAACTTCTTTTAAAGTGATTGCCTGCATCGGTTCTCTGTGGGTTCGATAATCGAGACTAAAAGAAACTCCTATATTACTTAAACGATACAGGCACTTACGTTAACACGTAATGTGAAGTGATTTAACATGAAAAGTTTATTAAATTTATTAAATATATTCAAAAATTATAACATTTAAATCCTAAATCATTAGGTGTACCGTATAAAAAATAGCGGTCAGGAAGCAGTAGCACAGGCATTTGAATGTCTAAAGAGGGTCATAATAAGGGTACCGCTATTAGCACTTCCAGATTTTAATAAACCATTTGTGGTGGCGGCGGATGCGTTAGGATATGGATTGGAAGCAGCGCTCATACAGGATCAGCGGTCGATTGCCTACTTCAGTCAGGTTCTTACAGCCAAAGCGAGGCTAAAGTCAGTATATGAACGGGAATTAATGGTCATTGTCTTGGTCATTCAAAAGTTATAGCCTTATCTGTTGGGACAACATTTTTTTTGTCAGGGCAGATCAGAGCAATTTTTGGAGCAACGGATGATGACTGAGGAACATTAGAGATGGCTATCCAAGCAACTGGGGTATGATTTCGAGATTCAGTACATACTAGAATTAGAGGACAAGGCAGTTGATGCACTGTCGAGAAAGGTGAAGGAAACCCAAATTGACATCATTATCGGTACCCTTGGTCCTAAATTAGTAAGCTTTGAGACAGGAGAGTGAAAAGGATGAGGAGTTGAGGAAGATAAGAGTCGAATTACTATAGGATCCGAACAGTCATCCAGGACATGAATTGAGGGGACAGCAGTTGCTTCATCAGGGGCAATTTGTGCTATTTAATTCGTTGGAGTATAATCTCAGATTATTACAGGAGTTTCATGGTAGTGCGATCGGGGGACATTTAGAGGTGTAGAAGACGTATAGTCATTTGACGGCGGAGCTTTATTGGGTGGGGATGCGCAAAAAACGTGGAGAACAAGGTACAAGTATTTGACCACGACACCAGGGGTTACTATTAGCATTACTGGAGAAGGTTTAGGAAGAAGTGACGATGGATTTTATCGAGGGGTTGCTACGATCAGAAGAGTCCATGATGATTATGGTGATCGTGGATCGCTTAAGTATGCACATTTTATTCCCTTATGGCATCCCTACCAGGCCGTCTCAGTCATGGCAGTATTTATCCGGGAAGTGGTTTGTTTGCAAGAGGTGTCGGAATCGATTGTATCAGATAGGGGCAAGGTGTTCCTCTGCTACTTCTAGAAAGAGTTATTTAGGTTGCAAGGTACGGTCCCTAAAATGAGCACTGCATATCATCCTCAGACCAATGGGCAGAAGAAGGTGGTCAACAGGAGTGCGGAGACATACCTACGTTATTTTGTATTTGATACACCAAAGTTATGGGTTAAGTGGATTGCATGGGTCGGATATTGGTATAATACTTCATACCACACTGCATCATAGACAACTCCTTTCAATATATTGTATGGGCGGGATCTATCTCACCTAACACATTATAGGCATAGCACTACAACGGTATCCAGCGTGGATCATTACTTGGAGGAGAGGGGCAAAATACAAGTAGAGCTCAAGGGACATTTTCTGAGGGCTCAACAAATCATAAAGAGGAAGGAGAACGGACACAGGAGATAGGTGTAGTTTGAACCAGGGGGCATGGTCTACTTGAAGCTAAGGCACTACCGACAAGAGGCATTGTCCAGGAGGAGGAGCAAGAAACTTTCACCATGATATTTTGGACCATATAAGGTGATGGCACGCATCGGGGAAGTGGCTTATCTTTTGAGGTTACCACTATCGTCTGCACTAAACTCGGTCTTCCATGTATCACAGCTAAGACGGGCGATTGGAGATCATACACCCTCACCTAAGCTACCGCCAACGCTAACAAAAGACTTGAAGGTGATTTTGGAACAGTTAGAGATCGAATGAGGGCCCAAGGAGTAAGGAGAGCAAATGCTGTGAGGCAACATAGGAGCCTTACGAGGTGATCCACAAGCAGTTTCCATCCTTCCAACTTGGAGACAAGGTACTTGTTTAGGAGGGAAGTAATGTTACATCCTTACATGAGTCGTCCTCACACGAGCTGCCCTTACACGGGCGTAATAAGTCGCCTTTACACGAGCAGGTCCACACTTGACAGGCAGCAAGCAGCAAAATTGACCCACAGGCAAGTCGGTCTCGACGACGGGAAACAACGGAGCAGACAGATGGAGCCATAGAAGAAGGAAAGGAAAGAGTTAGGTACACTAAGCCATGACCACCTATGCAAGGAGGATAAATTAAAGAAGTTAGGAGGGAAAGCTAGGAAGAAAAGTTTTTGAAATGCTGGGAGAGATTCTAGATCCTTAGATTTGCTTTCTTTCAAGCATATTTTGTTGTGGTTGTTGTTTTCTTTTCCTCTTGTGATGTTCCTAGCGACGTCTAGTGTGGGAGAGAAGAATTACCTCCCACATACTAGATCAACCTTATATTTTGCCCTTATTTGTGTTTTTTCCACCTGTCTATTGTGATTTTGTCATGGTTTGTTCACTAATTTTGGTGTCGAGACATATCAGTTGCACACAAGAAAATATATGAATATTCTTCCAAGAAAACTAGAAGTGAAATGAGCTACAGCCTTCCAAGTAAAAACAACTTTAGGCAAGAAAAGCAGAAGCATAAAAATTGGAGTTCTTTTCAGGCATACAATGCATTGAATAATAACTGTAGAGCCCGAATCATTCACCAAAGAATAATCACATTATGATCATCTCAAGATGTGGAATGATAAAATCATGATACCTGAGCGATAGCAGCATAACGAGCAAGCCCCCAGGCTGCCTCTTCTACAGCCAGAGCAGAAGGACCACAAGGAATGCTTACAACAGTCCGCCTAGTGAAACATACACAAGTAACACATAAGGATTGAAGTTTCATTGAGAATCCAAATATAAAACAAGTATTATTAATAGGAAAATTTACATACATACCAATCTATTCTTATGTATTTACATATCTAACACTTATACTTCAAATTTTACATGTATATGCCCCTTTACTTATACATGTAAAGGTGTGTTTTATTTTTTAAAAATTAAAATAGTGATATTTTTTATGTGATATGAAAGAGTTATACAGTATAAAGGTAAAAATTGAAGTTTACGTGTTAGATATGTAAATACATAAGAGTTGGCCGGTATGTATGTAAATGCCCCTTATTAGTCAAGACAAACCACTTAGCAAAGCGAGCTCCTTGTTTGTAATATTCAGCACACCTAGATGCCAGTCCATCCAATCCTTGACACCAAGACTCGTTGTTTGAACCTGGCAATGGAACCAAACCCTGGCGACAAGAAATGATGAGAAAAACTCTCATTAACCTGAAGCAAACAAAGACTAGGAAAGAAAACCTTGTCAACTTTGATTCCAGGGACAATTTTCTTCGCCCTCAGGCAATCCACAAACTTTGTTCCATCAACTGTGGACTGATAAAGTGTTTCCTCAAAAAGAATAGCCCCAGAAATATATTCACCCAAACCAGGGGCTGTCAGTAATAGCTGTCTGTAAGCCTGCCGATTGGCCTCAGTATTGTCCAAACCAATAGAGGCTAGCCTCTTGCCACAAGTAGCATTTGATTCATCTATTGCCAAAATACCACGTCCTGGAGAAGCAATTGATTTCTACATACAAAAATAATATGTCAACAAACAAATGAAGCATCCATAAAAGTTCAGAAATTTGAAATATATCATATGGTTAAATTGGATGTAGCGATGGAATGGAGAGATACGATGCAAAATCAACAACAAAAATTTTTTTATCCCACTAAGTGGGGTCAGTTACATGAATCATTTTCCTCCATTATGCCTTATTTTCATTTAATTTGATTAAATTAAGAACATTTTTTATAAAATATGCCCAAGTCTTTTTAAGTCTACCTCTACCTTTCTTAACCAATTCAAATATAAAGCATTTATTCTCCTAACCAGATCATCACATGGCCAACGCTTAATGTAACCAAAACATCTAAGACGATTCTCTCTAATCTTGTTTACCACTAAAACTACACCAATCCTTTCACGGATACATTTGTTTCGCATTGTCTCTAAGTGTCAAGCCACTCATCGACATAAGCATTCTCATCTCAGCAACACTTAACTTAGTTTTATGCTTCTCTTTTGAAGGCCAACATTTTGCACCATAAAGCATTGCAAGTCTCACTGCTATCTTATAAACTTTTCCTTCAAGTCTAAGTGGTACTATTCTATCACATGATAGGTCGGACGCATTCCTACACTTCAGCCAATCAGCTTGAATTCTACTAATGACATCCCCATCTATATCACCATCACTTTGAACAATATAACAGAGATATCTAAAATGTTCGCACATTTTGAAGATTTGATCATGGGAAAAATCATGGTTACAACTTTGCCACTAGATCTACTACTACTAAAATCACATTCCATGCATTCAATTTTAGATTTATTTGAAGAAAGGACTTTTGACTCTAATGTAGATCTTCATATACCAGGACGAAACACATTCAATCGAAGTATCATTTTACTCACTCTCTTCTTGAAGTTGCGCAGCTGTTCCTGGAGAAGATACACACAGCTCAGAATCTAGTGGATATGTTAACGAAAGTTGTGACTATCGAGAAATTAAAGTTATGCTTGGCTTCAGTTGGGTTTCATGAAGGTTGACACCAAAGATGAACCACACCACGGTATGTGACTACGGTACATGACTATGAAGGCCATTCAGATCAAAGAGCAATTACAAAGGACTGGTGTTCGGTGTTATTGTCTTCAAGTGGGAGATTGTCATAGTGTGTTGAGATAAAGCATGAACAGAGCGCCCGACACATATGGGTCGGGTTGTTGGCGCATAAGCGTCAATATGTGTTGTGGTTCACAGTGGAGCAGGTGTTTATGCACCGGCTATGGGCACATATGCGCCCACATATAAGAGTAAGCGTTGCATTGATCCAAGGAGATCGGCGCTTATGCGCCAACCAGTTGGTGCATAAGCGCCCATTATTGGGTGCCGATATAGAGAGCTTGTCGCTTAGGCGCTCAGAGGCGCCAAGTCTAGGCGCCTAAGCATCAAGAGCTGTTGGTGTCGGAGTTTAGTTTCTTAAGTCTGATTTCGAGAAGGTCTCAAATGTTTTTATGTCTTTTTTCTTCCCTCAGTATTCTTCGACAAGCATCCCAATGAATGTGAGAAGTGTTGAAGATGTGGATTTTTGTGCTCAGCGTGATTCTTGCGTTTGATCGAAGAGGGAAGGTTGTGGAGCGAGTCATGTAAGTTTTATTTGTTTGTGGAAAAAATATAGTGGAAATTTCTAGTTGTTTGGCTCCGTAGTTTTTTCCTGCTCTCGGGTTTTTCCACATAAAATTCTCGTGTATATTTCTATTTATTTTTATTGTGTTTTCTATTTAATTCATTATTATGGTTTTCTCAAATTGGTGTGATCTTGTTATTTCGTAGTGTGGTTTAGTTTCTAATTAATCCTAAGTCAGATAAAGTTGAAATTTGTTAGATATTTTCTATCACTTGTGCTCTCAAATGGATGAATCAATCATCTTTGAATCCCAAACCCCTTTTCTTCATATATCAAACACCAAAATTCCACCTTCCCTAAAATTATTGCTTTCTCACCTGAAAATTTAACCCAAAACCAGTTAACCACTGAGAACTACAATGTTTGATGAGCCCAAATTCAAAAAATCTTTATGACATATGAGGGTTCTTTGATGGTAGTTGCCCTTGTCCTCTAAGGTTCATTGGCAAAAACACTACTGCTATCGAAAACCCACACTTCAATCTATGGAACCTCATAGATCAAAATTTCACAGCATCCCTATACTCCACCATCTCCCCAACTGTGCTTCCCCACATCCTACATTTTCACAATACAGGTGCTATCTGAAAAACACTAGAACGACGATTAAAACCCACGACCAGATCTCGTGTGATTCAGTTTAAGAACGAATTACACCGCGTTTCAATGAAGAGCAACACCACTCTATTGTGACAACATTTCTGCAATTTCACTAGCCAACAACACTATCTTTCACGTCCGGACGAAGCACATAGAGATTGATTACCATTTTATATGGGATCAAATCAACGCCAAGCAAATTCTGATTGACAACATCCACACCTAGGGATCAACCAGAGGAGATGCTTAAAAAGGCTATACCAAAACAAAAATTCCACGAGCTACGTACCAAGTTTAATGTTCTACCGAGAACCCTCAGCTATTAGGAGGGTATTAGCAGCACTCCTCCACTACCATAAAAATTCATTACCTCTGTAGCCCCTCATCTTACGCGCATAAATCATAACTACCTGATTCTCTATTAATCCGGAATCTTCAAATCAAAGATGGACAAAACGCTAAACATAGAAAAAGATGAAAGATCCATACAGAAATGGGAAGTCTGAGAAACAACTCACAGCGGTCTGCAAAAGCTCTTCGGTGTACGATCCAGCCCTGACCGTCGCCGCCACCCGCCGAATCTCCGGCCGAAATGCTGCCCGCCGGTTCAGCTGCCTACTCCCACCGATCCAGCGGCTTGAAGGAGCGTTCAATGTCACCGAAGCCATCTCAACCTACCTACCTACCTACCAACCAACCCCCGCAGTGACAAAAACGAAGGCGGACTACTGAAGATTCAGCTTTGATCTTTCTGCCTACATTTCGGGCATACACATGAAACCAAATACATAGTTCTTACATGAAATGGGGCATTTACATGCATAGAACACAATTTTTATGTATTTACATAACCAACCCCATAATACTCCAATATTAAATATCACATCAAAGACAATATTAATATTATTTTTTAAAAGTTAAATGCATATTTTCATGTATAGCCTTAAAATACTAAAATGCTAAATACATGATAATATGTGTCATGTATGTAAACATCCCAAAAAATAAAAAGGGTTTTTGTATTTATATATTTATTATTTAAGTTTTATATTTATATGCATGTTAATCAAATATTTAATATTAAATTAAAAATATTAATATTACTTAGATTATTGAACTTCAAATATATATTTTTTATGCATAAATTAATAATGCTAAAGTGTTATAATTATAAACATGGAATTTGAGATGTTAACAAGATAATTGTATAGCAATTATGTGAAGTGTATATAAAATTGCTAAAACTAAAGTTTGTTAGGTAATAATGAAAAAAGTCGAGGATTCTAGATATATAAATTTTAGAAAGCTTGATAAGTTCATGTCATCATTTTGCTATTTTTTCTATTTGCGTATAAGTTTGAGGGCGGAGCACGCACTTAAGTGATTGGGATAAAGTCACTCATATTAAAATAAAGATATTTTCAAATATTATAACATGGTAAAAATCAAAAGAAAAGAAGTCTCATCACTTAATCATTTAATTATATGATCTTGGAATCTTTTTGTTTATTCACTTAATCATTTAATTAGTTGTATATTGGCTCATGAATAGGTACCAACAATACGAGGAAAAAAAATAACTCTAAAGAAGAAAGAAAAGGGAAAAGCATTATCTCTACACATTGAAAATTAAGTGGCTTCATATTTGATGAGTTGAGTGACCAAATTGATTAAAGAGTAAGCATGGATTTTAAGTGAAACTAATATTATTTTGTTTATTGCTACCACTAACTATAGAGTTTTTTGCAATAATCCCTTATGGGAGAGAAAAATTATGAAATTTCTAGAGAGTGTAGTTATGTCAAGCAGCATATTGAGTCCATCCAAGGCAGAAAATAAACACATAAATAGAGAGCATTTACTTGGCACCAACCAATTGGCATTGCATCACTAGATGGGTCATCAACGTTTTATGATTGGGCCAACCTCAAAAAAAATTCTCTTTTCAAACATCTTATGTAAGTTTTTCTGTCTCCTATAACTCTTCTTTTATTATGTATAGGTGCATGCGGAAAAAGTTTCGGTATGAATCTCGAGGAGATTTAGGGTGCAAAACAGGAGAGGTGCCAAGTGAGGGCCTACTAACAAAAGACTTGAAGGTCTAGATGTCATACTGGACTTATCAAAACAAAGGTTGACTAGGTCATAAAGTTGACCGAATGACTTGAGTTTGAGCTGCTCAATCAGATACAAGACAAGGGGCAATCCAATTCTATCGCCATGATTAAACCAACTCATGGAAGAAATTAACCCCTCCAATATTGTTGTCACGTCAGAGGCATATGAGATTCACTCCAAGTAACTTCAAGAGAAAATAAAACCAACAAGTTTTAGCCATCCCTCATGAACTCTTTAAAGGCAAGCTATCTATCGAATTAAGATGGTTCACCCTTTGTTCGATAATATAGCATTATTTTTTCGACATAAGTTCCTTGCTAGGGATCATGAGTCAATGATCGGACCATGTCAACTGATTGCAAGACTTAGCCGATCAGAGCAGCCCTGTCAACACTTAGCCAGTAAAAGATCAGCCGATTGACAATATCTACTAATGTTATCCAGCCGATGACGCCTATCAAAGTCACACCAACCCATTTATCAGCTCATTGACAACATTTACTAAGGTTATCCAGCCGATGACGCCTATCAAAGTCACACCAACCCATTTATCAAGCTAGAAAATAGTTAGGCTCATACCCTCATATGTAAAATACCTAGAATAACATGTACATCCGTCACTAAAGCAGTGGCACAAATGCAATTTATATATTGTACCCCATTCCTTTATAAACAGGGGATCGTGTTTTAAAAACAGGGGATCATGTTTTAAATGAAAGGTAACACAACATCAGCCAGGAAGATTGGAAGAGGTCAATACAACTCTTTTATTTTATTGTTCATCTCTCGTGTGCATTGTCTCTTTTTCTGTCAGTCTCTCACCCTCATGTTTTACGCTTTATACATTGGGTGTGATTCACAAATAAATTTATATTCAACAATGAGCTTGATTTTTTTACAATTTTAAGATGTTAAATGTTCTATTTAGTATAGCTAATGTTAATACTGTAGAAAGCAATATTATTATCATCAGTAATATTATTTGCACAATTATAAAAGATTTATTATTTAATATTACATTTAAGCCTTTAAAGTTCATCCAAAGCATAGGTGCATTTCAACTGCCCAAACAAATCGTGTGCTCGATGGCCATTTCACAATTGATTTAGGTAGTTTTTACGGCAACAGTAGCAAGAGCTAATGCGTCATTCAGTTGATGTAATCATTTTGAAATCCATTAACAATTTTCTGTCATTATGCTGAAAAGGGTGTCTTCCTGTAATTGCTTTTCTTAAATTTCGATGCTTCAAAAATGGCATTTTCTTACAAGAAACCAATTTTTTGAACCATCAGAAGAAATGTTCTTACATGGGAGGTCGCATTTGTTAATGAATCAAAATTTTAAAATTTATTTAAGAAATTTTTGAATATTTTAATTTATTGTATTTATGCGTGTAATATAAAACTTGTAGAAATGGCAAGTTCATTTGTTTAATCAAAATTCATGCGTGTAATATGAAACTTTCTTTAGTTTACTAAGCTGCAAGTTTCTATTATTTGTTCTCCAATCAGTCAGCCATGACTTAGAGCCATCGCAGCTAGCCTTCACATCAAAACCCAGTAGAAGAGGCAGCAGAACTTGGGCGATATAAGTAGCATAATGAAGTAGAGAGCCAAAGAGGGAGGAGCACAGGAGAACATGGAGAGCGCCAGAAGCATGAAAAGCTGGAGAATTTTCGCCAGGCAAGATACAAGAAGAATCTGCAACTTTCTCATCATTCTCTGCTTGATGCTCTCCATTTATGCCCTCTCTAACATCAAGTCTCACTACTGCCAGGCTCCCTATGGTCTCTCTCTCGCTCTTCCTTTTTTCTCTCTTCCCAAATCTTTTTTTCCTCAAAATATCAAACTTAATAGCCATTGATTCTGCAGGTAAACTGCAAGCTCCGCTGAAGGTGGAACAACCAAGCAAGGTTGTGGCGAATCAGCTAACAGAAGAAAGTAGGAGCAGCTCAGCAATAGATGGTAGAATTATTTCATTATTCAGCGGATAATTACACTTTGATACTAGTAACCACTGATTTCACACATAAATTAAGTCATTTGTGATCTTCAGAACTATTTGCAGAAGATGAAGATGCTGAAGAAAACTCTGCCGCCATCTCCTCCCAAAAACCAATTTGCCGTGACTCAAACAAGAGGTCTGATACCTGCGATGCAAGAGGAGATATCAGAGTGCAGGGCAACTCCAACACTGTTTTTGTCAGTACATCCCCGCAAGAATGGAAGATCAAACCTTATGCCCGAAAAGGCTATCACAGCGCCCTCCGCCATGTAACTGAATGGTCTCTGAAGCCTTTTGCGCAACAAATTCCAAACTGCACTGTGGCACAGAGGGTCCCTGCAGTCATCTTCTCCATCGCTGGCTTTACTGGCAACATCNAAAATACCACGTCCTGGAGAAGCAATTGATTTCTACATACAAAAATAATATGTCAACAAACAAATGAAGCATTCATAAAAGTTCAGAAATTTGAAATATATCATATGGTTAAATTCGATGTAGCAATGGAATGGAGAGATATGATGCAAGATCAATAACAAAAATGTTTTTATCCCACTAAGTGGGGTGAGTTACATGAATCCTTTTCCTCCATTATGCCATATTTTCATTTAATTTGATTAAATTAAGATCATTTTTTATAAAATATGCCCAAGTCTTTTTAAGTCTACCTCTACCTTTCTTAACCAAGTCAAATATAAAGCATATATTCTCCTAACCAGATCATCACATGGCCGACGCTTAATGTAACCAACCATCTAAGAAGATTCTCTCTAATCTTGTTTATCACTAAAACTACACCAATCCTTTCACGGATATATTTGTTTCGCATTTTGTCTCTAAATGTCAAGCCACTCATCGACATAAGCATTCTCATCTCAGCAAAACTTAGTTTTATGCTTCTCTTTTGAAGGCCAACATTTTGCACCATAAAGCATTGCAAGTCTCACCAACCAATCAACTTGAATTCTACTAATTTGATTGAGATCACACCAATTTGAGAAAACCAGAATAATGAATTAAATAGAAAACACAATCAAAATAACTAGAAATGTACACGAGAATTTTATGTGGGAATTGCACTATATTTTCACTATAGTCTCACCAAACACCATAAAGCATTGCAAGTCTCAGACAACATTTCTGCAATTTCACTAGCCAACAACCCTATCTTTCACGTCCAGACGAAGCACATAGAGATTGATTACCATTTTATATGGGATCACATCAACGCCAAGCAAATTCTGATTGACTACATCCACACCTAGGGATCAACCAGAGGAGATTCTTAAAAAGGCTATACCAAAACAAAAATTCCACGAGCTACGTACCAAGTTTAATGTTCTACCGAGAACCCTCAGCTATTAGGAGGGTATTAGCAGCACTCCTCCACTACCATAAAAATTCATTACCTCTGTAGCCCCTCATCTTACACGCATAAATCATAACTACCTGATTCTCTATTAATCCGGAATCTTCAAATCAAAGATGGCCAAAACGCTAAACATAGAAAAAGAAGAAAGATCCATACAGAACNCTATTAGGAGGGTATTAGCAGCACTCCTCCACTACCATAAAAATTCATTACCTCTGTAGCCCCTCATCTTACGCGCATAAATCATAACTACCTGATTCTCTATTAATCCGGAATCTTCAAATCAAAGATGGACAAAACGCTAAACATAGAAAAAGATGAAAGATCCATACAGAAATGGGAAGTCTGAGAAACAACTCACAGCGGTCTGCAAAAGCTCTTCGGTGTACGATCCAGCCCTGACCGTCGCCGCCACCCGCCGAATCTCCGGCCGAAATGCTGCCCGCCGGTTCAGCTGCCTACTCCCACCGATCCAGCGGCTTGAAGGAGCGTTCAATGTCACCGAAGCCATCTCAACCTACCTACCTACCAACCAACCAACCCCCGCAGTGACAAAAACGAAGGCGGACTACTGAAGATTCAGCTTTGATCTCTCTGCCTACATTTCGGGCATACATNCTACTCCCACCGATCCAGCGGCTTGAAGGAGCGTTCAATGTCACCGAAGCCATCTCAACCTACCTACCTACCTACCAACCAACCCCCGCAGTGACAAAAACGAAGGCGGACTACTGAAGATTCAGCTTTGATCTTTCTGCCTACATTTCGGGCATACACATGAAACCAAATACATAGTTCTTACATGAAATGGGGCATTTACATGCATAGAACACAATTTTTATGTATTTACATAACCAACCCCATAATACTCCAATATTAAATATCACATCAAAGACAATATTAATATTATTTTTTAAAAGTTAAATGCATATTTTCATGTATAGCCTTAAATTACTAAAATGCTAAATACATGATAATATGTGTCATGTATGTAAACATCCCAAAAAAAAAAATTTGGAGNTACCTACCAACCAACCCCCGCAGTGACAAAAACGAAGGCGGACTACTGAAGATTCAGCTTTGATCTTTCTGCTTACATTTCGGGCATACACATGAAACCGAATACATAGTTCTTACATGAAATGGGGCATTTACATGCATAGAACACAATTTTTATGTATTTACATAACCAACCCCATAATACTCCAATATTAAATATCACATCAAAGACAATATTAATATTATTTTTTAAAAGTTAAATGCATATTTTCATGTATAGCCTTAAAATACTAAAATGCTAAATACATGATAATATGTGTCATGTATGTAAACATCCCAAAAAAAAAAAAAGGGGGTTTTTGTATTTATATATTTATTATTTAAGTTATATATTTATATGCATGTTAATCAAATATTTAATATTAAATTAAAAATATTAATATTACTTAGATTATTGAACTTCAAATATATATNAATCAAATATTTAATATTAAATTAAAAATATTAATATTACTTAGATTATTGAACTTCAAATATATATTTTTTATGCATAAATTAATAATGCTAAAGTGTTATAATTATAAACATGGAATTTGAGATGTTAACAAGATAATTGTATAGCAATTATGTGAAGTGTATATAAAATTGCTAAAACTAAAGTTTGTTAGGTAATAATGAAAAAAGTCGAGGATTCTAGATATATAAATTTTAGAAAGCTCCATAAGTTCATGTCATCATTTTGCTATTTTTTCTATTTGCANTGCTAAAACTAAAGTTTGTTAGGTAATAATGAAAAAAGTCGAGGATTCTAGATATATAAATTTTAGAAAGCTTGATAAGTTCATGTCATCATTTTGCTATTTTTTCTATTTGCGNAAATTTGGGTTTTTGTATTTATATATTTATTATTTAAGTTTTATATTTATATGCATGTTAATCAAATATTTAATATTAAATTAAAAATATTAATATTAGTTAGATTATTGAACTTCAAATATATTTTTTATGCATAAATTTATAATGCTAAAGTGTTATAATTATAAACATGGAATTTGAGATGTTAACAAGATAATTGTATAGCAATTATGTGATGTGTATATAAAATTGCTAAAACTAAAGTTTGTTAGGTAATGATGAAAAATGTCGAGAATTTTAGATATATAAATTTTAGAGAGCTCGATAAGTTCAAGTCATCATTTTGCTATATTTTCTATTTGCGTATAAGTTTGAGGGTGGAGCACGCATTTAAGTGATTGGGATAAAGTCACTCGTATTAAAATAAAAATATTTCCAAATATTATAACATGGTAAAAACCAAAATAAAAGAAGTCTTATCACTTAATCATTTAATTATATGATCTTGGAATCTTTTTGTTTATTCACTTAATCATCTAATTAGTTCTATATTGGCTCATGAATAGGTAACAACAATAGGAGAAAAAAGAATAACTCTGAAGAAGAAAGAGAAGGGCAAAGCAATATCTCTACACATTGAAAATTAAGTGGCGCCATATTTGATGAGTTGAGTGACCAAATTGATTAAAGAATAAGCATGGATTTTAAGTGAAACTAATATTATTTTGTTTATTGCTACCACTAACCATAGAGTTTTTTGCAATAATCCCTTATAGGAGAGAAAAATTATGAAAATTCTAGAAAGTGTAGTTATGTCAAGCAGCATATTGAGTCCATCCAAGGCAGAAAATAAACACATAAATAGAGAGCATTTACTTGGCACCAACCAAATGGCATTGCATCACTAGATGGCTCATCAACGTTTTATGATTGGCCAGACCTAAAAAAAAAATCTCTTTTTTGTCTCCTATAACTCTTCTTTTATTATGTATAGGTGTATCCGGAAAAAGTTTCGGTATGAATCTCGAGGAGATTTACGGCGCAAAACATGAGAGGTGTGAAGTGAGGGCTTACTAACAAAAGACTTGAAGGTCTAGATGTCATACTGGACTTATCAAAACAAAGGCTGACTAGGTAATAAAGTTGACCGAATGACTTGAGTCTGAGCGGGTCAATCAGATACAGGACAAGGGACAATCCAATTCTATCGCCATGATTAAACCAACCTATGGAAGGAATTAACCCCTCCAATGTTGTTGTCACGTCAGAGGCATCTGAGATTCACTCCAAGTAACTTCAAACCAACAAGCCTTAGCCATCCCTCATGAACTCTTTAAGGGCAAACTACCTATCGAATTCAGGTGGTTCACCCTCTGCTCGATAACATAGCATTATTTTTTTGACAGAAGTTCCTTGCTAGGGATCATGAGTCAATGATCGGACCATGTCAACTGATTGCAAGACTTAGCCGATCATAGCAACCCTGACGACACTTAGCCAGTAAAAGATCAGTCGATCGACAACATCTAGTAAGGTTATCCAGCCGATGACGCCTATCAAAGTCACACCAACCCATTTATCCAAGCTAGAAAACAGTTTGGCTCAGGCCAGCATATGTAAAATACTTAGAATAACATGTACATCCGTCGCTAAAGCAGTGGCACCAATGCAATTTATATATTGTACCCCATTCCTTTATAAACAGGGATCGTGTTTTAAATGAAAGGTAACACAACATAGGCCAAAAAGATTGGAAGAGTTCAATACAACTCTTTTATTTTATTGTTCATCTCCCATGTGCATTGTAGAAAAAAAAAATTATATTCAACAATGGGCTTGATTTTCTTACAATTTTAAGATGTTAAATGTTCTATTTAGTATAGCTAATGTTAATATTGTAGAAATCAATATTATTATCATTAGCAATATTATTTGCACAAGCATAAAAGATTTATTATTTAATATTACATTTAAGCCTTTAAAGATCATCCAAAGCATAGGTGCATTTCAACTGCCCGNCAAGTGTATTTGGAAAAGCAGAATGTGAGGCCGCATTTGGGGAAGCTAAAGGAGACATTTTTGAAGGCGATAAAGCTTCTGCCGAGAAACGGTAACTCCGGGATTTGAAATTCGGTTGTTCTTCGCGATTCAACGGATGGATGTCAGTGAAAAGGTTCTGTTAATTTTTGTGTTTTGTCACAGTGAATAAGATGGGGTGTTTATAGTGGATTTGTATTGTGTTTTTAAGTCATCTTAGGATGATAATTCTTTTGTTAATTATTATAAACACATAAATTTTGTTTTTTTTAACATTTTGCGACATATGAATATTTTATATCACATAAAAATAAAAAGAGGCATTTGCATACATAATATGTAATTCTTATGTATTTATTTATGTATCTCACATAAAAAAAATTTATATTTGAACATCGTTTCTTTGGGTATCACATCCCAAAAAGTACTAATTATCACTTTTTAGTACTTATATGTGCATTGTCATGCATATGTAAATTGCTTGTGTGTAAATATGAAAGTTTTGGAGTGAGTTGTTTAAATCAATAAAAATTTGGCATAAAGTTCCACAATTTGATTGTTCATTCACAGTTACAACCACAACAATGACTAGAAAATTTATCAAACAAGCATTGAATACGAAATTTGCTAATGATACTTCATATTAGGCGTTTCGCACGTTCAGTTCTGGTACTTTTGTTATCACCTACGGGAGTCCTAGAGTTGTTTGCCCCATGAGGGGAGTTTTGTGGTTCTGCACCACTCGCGGCAGTCGATCGACCAAAAATTGTATGCATGGATCTCGAGGCAATCCAGTAGTCAACCATCTCACTTCAGTCGACCGCCCCAGCTCTCTCACTTGCCCACCTTATTTCAGTAGACCGACCAAGCCCTCTCCCTCAGCCACCTCATTTCAGTCGCCCAACCAACTTTCTCCTTCGGCCAGTTAGAGTTTGACGAGGGACTTTTCCTTCGACGGAAGATTCTGACTGGAGACTTTTTAGCATAACACATCAATACAAAAAATTAAAATGTCAGGTATCGCCCTTTAAAACCAATTGTAATATTAGAATTTTTTTTGACCCTTCTATCATTATGAATAGAATGATCATTTCATACAAAATGTGTTTTTAACTCCCCCAATTTGCAACATCGTGTTTTAAAAGATGCCACCTAGCCAGGGGACCACCCCGATTCGCCCTCAAGAGGGGCAAGACTTTCTCTCTCTCTCTCACTCTCTTTCTCAAGATATCTTCTATCAGTTTTATGCGTCTTATGTTCTATTTCTTGGTTATGATCTCCCAATAAATTTAAATTTAACAATATAAATTGTGTGGTCATACACAAATATCCCTTTTTTTATATATGAAATTGTTGCCTATAACACTAAGAATTATCTAAAATATTTGGAAGTGATCTTTCACCTTCCTTAGTTATAACTTTACGATCCTTTACTTCTCATATTAAAATAAGACGATTATTAATTAATGTCAATGCAATATATGATATGATTATTAGATAAATAAAAATTTGAACCAATCCTAGCCGTCCAATATTTTAACCCACAACCTCGTAGACTCTNTCTCATATTAAAATAAGCCGATTATTAATTAGTGTCAATGCAATATATGATATGATTCTTAGATAAATAAAATTTGAACCAATCATAGCCGTCCAATATTTTAACCCACAACCTCGTAGACTTCGCTCGAATAAAGAAACAAATAAGGGCAGATGATCGATGCGTTGTAGCTCTCACAGCCTAACTATTAAGTACGTCAGCTTAACTAAATTTATTTATTTTCTCCCTTCATAATTACGTGATTAATTAATCGTCACAGCTAATAATATTTTAATCATATGAGATTAGAAGCATATTTTTTATTATTTAATAAGAGGGATAAAAAATTAATTTGCTCCAACCAATCAGGGTTGACTCGATTAATCTTTTTTTAANAATAATATTTTAATCATATGAGATTAGAAGCATATTTTTTATTATTTAATAAGAGGGATAAAAAATTAATTTTCTCCAACCAATCAGGGTTGACTCGATTAATAATTTTTTTAATTTATTTTTAACAATAATTTATAAATAATAATATTTCTAGTATAAAATTATATATATATATATATATATAATAAACGTAATAAAATTCATTTCATTTCTTTTTTCTTGAAAGTGATATTTGAATGAGTCTGACATATATTATATATGGGCATTTACGCACATACCACACAATTCCTATGCATTTACTTATCTAACATCTAAGTTTTGTGTTTTGCAGTTATACCACCCAAAAAATATCATAGCACATAAGAATATCACTATTTTANTCTCATATTAAAATAAGCCGATTATTAATTAGTGTCAATGCAATATATGATATGATTCTTAGATAAATAAAAATTTGAACCAATCATAGCCGTCCAATATTTTAACCCACAACCTCGTAGACTTCGCTCGAATAAAGAAACAAATAAGGGCAGATGATCGATGCGTTGTAGCTCTCACAGCCTAACTATTAAGTACGTCAGCTTAACTAAATTTATTTATTTTCTCCCTTCATAATTATGTGATTAATTAATCGCCACATCTAATAATATTTTAATCATATGAGTTTGAAAGCATATTTTTTATTATTTAATAAGAGGGATAAAAAATTAATTTGCTCCAACAAATCAGGGTTGACTCGGTTAATCATTTTTTTAAATTTATTTTTAACAATAATCTATAAATAATAATATTTCTAGTATAAAATTATATATATATATATATATATATATATATATATATA
>JXCR01115431.1:142380-170684 GCA_002079205.1 Phalaenopsis hybrid cultivar | reverse complement strand
GATAGTTACGTCAGAAGAGTATATGCCGCTGCCACGAAGGTCTCGACCCCATTCAAGAAATCTTCAGTGATTTCTTTTCTTTCTGGATAATGTATATTGTGCATCCACACATTGTTATACAAATATACATTAAATAAGATGAATCATCACAAAAAATCAGCATCATCAACTACGATCAATATAGATTAATTAAACATAAATGTGTGTACGACTTTTACGAGTTTAACTTTCAGTATAGCAAAAGATATTTCATTAAATAATCCGAGTCTTATATGTCTAGCAGGCAAGATAAGCAACTTGTGGTGGCATGAAGGGTAGAAAATTTAATTGGTAACATTTGTAATAATGTTTCGGGTTAGGGCATTTATATAGGGCATTAAAGAATTGAGAGTTTGTGACATTTGTGTTTTGTCAATAGTGACATGAAGGGTAGGAAAAGATCTTGAGGGCTAGCTCGAGTAGTACGGGATTGAAGGTTTTATTTCTTTTTTTTTTACACATTCGAGTATCTTGTTAAGCTCTCGAGCTGAGTTGGGTCTGACTCAAGGTCATACCTGAGCTGCTCGAGTTAGAACACATGGCTTGATAAGTTCAACTTTCAAGCACATTAACGATACAAAATAAATTAAAGAGAAATAATGTCTTCNACTTTTACGAGTTTAACTTTCAGTATAGCAAAAGATATTTCATTAAATAATCCGAGTCTTATATGTCTAGCAAGCAAGATAAGCAACTTGTGGTGGCATGAAGGGTAGAAAATTTAATTGGTAACATTTGTAATGAATAATGTTTCGGGTTAGGGCATTAAAGAATTGAGAGTTTGTGACATTTGTGTTTTGTCAATAGTGACATGAAGGGTAGGAAAAAATCTTGAGGGCTAGCTCGAGTAGTACGGGATTGAAGGTTTTATTTCTTTTTTTTTTTACACATTCGAGTATCTTGTTAAGCTCTCGAGCTGAGTTGGGTCTGACTCGAGCTCATACCTGAGCTGCTCGAGTTAGAACACATGGCTTGATAAGTTCAACTTGCAAGCACATTAACAATACAAAATATATTAAAGAGAAATAATGTCTTGTTCAAACAACGATTCATTATAATGACAATTGAACTTCAAATTTATTTTATTTTTTCATTTTGGAAGTATATAAATACATACCACTCAATTCTTTATGTATTTACATATTTAATTCATAAACCTCAATTTTTACAGCATACCACCTTATCAATGTATGAAAAATGTGCGTTTCACTTTTCAAAAGTTATAATAATAATAATATTTTTGATTTGAAATAAAATATATGGGTATTATAAATATAAAAAAAATTAAATATTAGGTATTCGATACGTAAATACATAGGAAATTGGGGGTATATATGTAAATACCCCATTTCTTAATTCTTTGCGATCATGTCAAAAAACATATTATGAAAGTATTGGTGACATTGCTATTTACAAATCTAGCAGCTTTTTTCGTCCATTTTTCAAATTCTCACATAGATCAAAATGCATGATAAAAAATCAGCGAGATATACTCAAATATTTTCATCATCATACTTTATTTGCATTTGACATATCTTTTTAAACAGAGCAAATTTAAATTTTGAATGAGTGCATGATTTTTTATTTAAATTAAAAAAAATTTGCATTTGATTTTTTTATATAAAACTAGTAAATAAAATAAAATTTTGAATGAGTACTTTATTTTTTACATAAAATTATTAACAATTATTTTTTCAAATCAAAATAAATTAATAAGCAGTTGAATAAATTGATTTTCTCATTCGTTANGACATATCTTTTTAAACAGAGCAAATTTAAATTTTGAATGAGTGCATGATTTTTTATTTAAATTANATATATATATATATATATATATATATATATATATATATATATATATATATATATATATATATATTAATATTTAGGGGTGGGTTGGTTTGCTGATAAGTAATGCAGTGAAAATGTAGTGTATTATATATATTAAAAATTACACGTAAAAATTTTAGTTTAGGTGCTTCATAATAAGGGAGTATAGGAATGGGGTGGCACGTCAAAACTTTAATATAATAAAAAATTAATTAAATGGGAAATTAAGGGAAACTAATTTAATTATTTTATGCGTATTACTATAATAGAAACTGAGGGATAAAATTCGAAATAAAAAACCCTAAACTAACAATTTCACCTCCTGGACGTCCTACCTGGTCTGTGTCCATTCGATTTCTTAGCGGAGAGGCTTCTCCTGTTCTCCGGCTTTCTCTTCGCATATGGTAAACTATCTCTTTCTCATTCTTACTGCTCTTTGGGGACTCTCATNGCGTATTACTATAATAGAAACTGAGGGATAAAATTCGAAATAAAAAACCCTAAACTAACAATTTCACCTCCTCGGCGTCCTACCTGGTCTGTGTCCATTCGATTTCTTAGCGGAGAGGCTTCTCCTGTTCTCCGGCTCTCTCTTCGCATATGGTAAACTATCTTACTTTCTCATTCTTACTGCTCTTTGGGGACTCTCACNGGACTCCGTATATACATGCCCGGTCCTAATTCTATACATCAATATAAAAATGCAGAATTAAGATACGGGGCATGAACATCTGCTCCTGGTCCCTTCCACGTGGTTCTCGCTCTAAATGTCTCGGAACCCGTGCCCGTATCTTATTTCTGTTACAGGACTCTCCTAGACTTTAAAAAGTACATAGAAAAATAAAAGAATCAATCCTGCATGAAAACAAATGTCAGTGGGAAAACTCACATGCACATAACGTATCATGAGTCATGCCTTAAAAGTGGGGGAAGCAAATAACACCTGCAAGCAAAAAAGGTTAGAAATCATTACTTGCTCCCTCATAACGGTACCTGTGTGTGTGTATAAAAATGGGCATGACGCCCTGCAGAAGAACGCCCTAACACACTACCACACATATGCAACATGCAGTCACACCATAAACATAATGCAAAAGAAAGATACCTGGCTAGGGCAACCAATCCAACAGAGAACAATAGCCAAACATCAAAAAGACTATCTAGCACCCTAAATCCTAGCCTAGCACATCATCTACCGAGAAAGTGCATCAACCTAATATATAAGTGAGGGGTAAGCTGAGTATAGTATGAATTTGATGGGGTCTTCATACCAGCCCCATCCTAAAGATTTAAAGGATCTAAAGGATGTCACAAAGAGCGGTGACGCAAGTTAGATCTATTAGATCTTTAGCACAGTCATACTCATGTCAATCTCGATGACTTAACTCGCATTGCTCACTGAAAAGAGCGGTGACACAAGTTAGATCTATTAGATCTTTAGCACAGTCATACTCATGTCAATCCTGATGACTTAACTTGCATTGCTCACTGGGATCAACCCAGCAAACAATGCTTGTTAAGGCATCGCGACCAACACTGGGTTACTATCCTAACGAACTCGACTCGCTATCCATGCAAACATGCAAATGCAAATGCTAATGCAAGAAAATAAAAAAAACATATAAGTGGTGATAAAGAGTATGTCATGAAGGCAGTGACTGGAAGGAATGGGCATGCCGTAGCGGCAGGGGCCCGCGAAGAGGATATACCGGTAAGGTAGTGACCCGAGGATGGGCATGCCGTGACGACAGGGGCCCGAAAAAGGGGTATACCGGTAAGGTAATGACCCAAAGATGGGCATGTCGTGATAGCAGAGGCCCGAAAAGAGGGTACACCGGTAAGCCAGTGACCTGAAGGTAGGCATGCCGTAGCAGCAAGGGCTCGAAAAGAGGGTATACCGGTAAGGCAGTGACCCGAAGGAATAAGCATGCCGTGGTGGCAACGACCCGAAAAGAGAGTATGCCGGTAAGGTAGTGACCCGAAGGTAGGCATGCCGTAGCAGCAGCGGCCCGAAAAGAGGGTATACCGGTAAGGTAGTGACCCGAAGTTAGGCATGCTGTAGCGACAGCAGCCCGAAAAGAGGGTATACCGGTAATTGTTCTTAGATAATTTGACCATTGCCTAAGCAATTTAGAGCAAATGATTATATATATGAAATAATTTTTCTTAGATAATTTTTTATTTTTTAAGATTACTTATTATTTTCATAAATTTTTCCTAGAGTCACATAAATTATGAAAAATAATTAAATTATTTAGGCAAAATCACATTAAATCAATAAGTACTTATTAATATTGATGATGATAAGTTATGTATGAATTATATTATTAAAACTCTAATTAAATTTTTTTATCCAATCAATCTATTAATCCTCATGTATTTATATTTTTAGTGCTTAAATTTAATATTTACTTATATAAACATATACTTGAAAAGGCATGCTTCACTTTAGATAAATAATATAAGTAACAGTTTTGATGTGATATTAAAGATTTGAATGCTATGTAGATAAATATTAATTAAAGTTTAAGCCTTAGGTATATGATTATGTAAAAATTATGTACTATGTTTATAAATCTTTGAATTTAATAAGCTATGTATACTTGTCTAATCAACACAACATTTTACAAAAAAAAAAAAGTTTAAAATTGCTTGATTTTATTTAATTGTCTTGCCAACATGTAAGCGAACTCAATTTAAGCCATTGGATTCCATTTAAAATAGATCAAATGGCAAATAGGACATGTTTTGGATCCGGCTTGGGCCACTCAAACAAAGGGGAGACCCAATTGATTTTCTCATTCCTTCAAGCCTCTCAATCAAAAACCTTTCACTAGAAAGCTTTAGGGTAGCTCTCAAAAGATAGAGCGAGTCTTAATCTCACTTATCTTGGCCAAGACTTTTGCATGGACAAAAGCATATACGACTATATTATGGTTTTAATATATATATATATAATTTGATTAAATATAAAATAAATACAATACTTCATATTTTTTATTTGATTTGAAGTAAAATAGAAATAATGTAAAATACGAGGTAGACACGTGCAACAGGGAACCGACAACTAGCTATAACAACAGACAATGACTGACAGTGGGGGCAGGGGAATAGAGGGTTGGTGACAACCAACGATGATCAACATTTGCATACATAAATGCCATTTGATTCTCATGTATTCACATTTCAAACATATAGACTTCAATTTTTAGGCACAAGCTACCCATGATCGCTATAGATGAACAAATATTACATTCGGACTTCAGATGTAGATATACGTTCAAAGTCCAATGAAATCATGTCATTTTGAGGTGACAAAAAATAAAAAAAAATCATTTTAACACGAGGGAATATTTCTCCGTGTTATTTTACATTATTCAAGTGTTATTGTGGTGATATTCATGTGTTATTGTGTTATGAGAATATTATCGGTGTTATATTAACACAATAATACATCGATACCACACAATAACACCTGCATAACACGAAATAATACATGAGAAATATTCTTCTGTGTTACCAGGTCAAATCACGGGAAAGCACACACTTCTTTGAAGTAATGTGTCCGCATATCAGTGAAGACCGAACGTATCTCTAGGTTTGGAGTCCTAATAGAATAATTTTCCACTACATAGGGGACTGTGGGGTAGCCTGCAAGGAAAAATTACACGTAAAAAGTTTTAGTTTGGGTGCTTCATAATAATGGAATATAGGAATGGGGTGGCACGTAAGAAGTTTAATATAAAAAAAAAATTAATTAAATGGGAAATTAAAGGAAACTAATTTAATTATTTTACGCGTATTACTATAATAGAAACTGGGGGATAAAATTCGAAATAAAAAACCCTAAACTAACAATTTCACCTCCTCGGCGTCCTACCCCCTACCTGGTCTGTGTACCTTCGATTTCTTTGCGGAGAGGCTTCTCCTGTTCTCCGGCTTTCTCTTCGCATATGGTAAACTATCTTACTTTCTCACTCTTACTGCTCTTTGGGGACTTTCACCGAACATATGGTGGCAGGACGAAGCCGGATTAGAAGAAGAGTTTGCTCCTCTATTCGATTACAGCGGCGTCCACTCGGCGGCCTTCCATCACCTTAGCGGTAAGTCGTCCTTTACATTGACGTTTCAAGTGAGTTTTTTCATGTATTCTAAGTTCTGCGGTAGCTTCAGATGACGATTTGGATGATTCTCCGGTGGCTTCGATTGGGACCCAGAAGAGGAAAGGTGGGAAGGCAAGTGCATTGCTACCTTTTTGTTTGATTTACACCATTTTTAACGACTGGATGTGTCGGATTAGTATTTTCTTGCTTTCTTTTGGGTGAAANTTTCATGTATTCTAAGTTCTGCGGTAGCTTCAGATGACGATTTGGATGATTCTCCGGTGGCTTCGATTGGGAAGCAGAAGAGGAAAGGTGGGAAGGCAAGTGCATTGCTACTTTTTTGTTTGATTTACACCATTTTTTACGAGACTGGATGTGTCGGATTAGTATTTTCTTGCTTTCTTTTGGGTGAAGATTGTTTGAATGGTCAGGAGGTTGTGAATATACTGGACGATGAGGAAGAGGGGAGTAAAGATAAGAAGAAGGACGATGAAGAAGAGGATTGGCTGCCACCTCCACCCAAAATGCGATGTATAAGTTCAGCCGTTTTTGAAGACAAAACTTTAAAAGCGTTGAGGTATTTATGGATTTAATCCTTTCATCCGTGCTTTTATGGTGAGTTCCTGTGTTGGCATACCTTCATTGTCCGTCTCAATTGGCGATAGTTATCAATAAAGCTCCTTGGTCATGTTTGATCATTTGGTTTGATAATTAGCTTAGCATATTAAAAAGGTCATCATCTCAATGATCTAAACATGAATGTTATCTTATTTGATCATGTTAGACTCGGCAATAGCTCATATATACATGTGTATATGTGTATATATATATGCGGTTCATGTATTATTGTTTGTTTTTATGTTTATGTGTGCATTAACATATAGGTTGTGTACTCATATCTATGCATGTATTTATGCATGAATAATTAAATATATGCACATCAAGTATATTCTATAATTTCAAATAGCTTTCACGTTAACAAATAAATCTTGTTTGGCTCGATAAATAAATGAGCCAAATACAAATAAAAAATAACTGTTTGTTTATTTATGAAGCTGAGATGAACAAATAATTGAGCTTGTTCATGATTGTTTCATTCACACTTTTAAATGCATACTAAAAAGAATTGTGATTTATTTTGGACAATGAAGATCCAATGTGCGGGTAGCAAACTCTATCCATTCTTAAGAACTTATTTGAACCTTACATGTAGCAGAATCCTTTGAGTGTTTGAAATTTCAAACTTATCTGAGTGGTGGATTAGACAACAAAATAATTGGGAGCTAGTCAAGTAAGATGGAAACAGACTAGGTTTAAGAGAGGCACTGTAGATTTCTTTTGAGGAGACGATGAATTTTTAATAATTGAGAAATTGAATCTCATATGGACGGTGGAATTATGCTGGTAAAGTTAAAAACCTTGATTATGGACAATGTAAAACCTCGGATGGAATAAGAATGAAAATTTTTATTGATTATCTAAAATTATGTAAATAATTTGCGAGCTGTAATCTCCATACAAAGAAAATGCGATTCACTAACTTATTATCATGACATGTGTAATGTTACATATAATGAGTTTTTCTTGAGAAAGCTTACAGAGTCAATCCTTTGCAAATAAAACAAACTTGGATGATATTCTATAAATATCTTGCTTGCTGCAACAAGTTCCATTTAATCTTCACTTGGAACCCTCCATTAAAAAAGTAAACGAAAGAAAATATTTTTTTTTTCCTAAAGGATGAGCTACATGAAAATAATACTCTTTATTCAAGTTCTTGATATGCTTGCTCTCTCTCTCTCTCACATTGATGAACTTCCTCTCCTCACTTGACCTACCATTCTTATTGTTATTTGTTATAATATACGGTAACACTCTTTTGGCGCTCTAGAAGGCTTTTTGTTCGATAAAATTATTTGACTCAATAGTTTGTCATCAGAGGGACTTCAACAATAACTAAATATACTTCTACAAGCTAAAGCCAACGAATTTGGCAACCTCATATCGACAAGCAAAACTTGCAATTGTTCAATTGTTAAAATTGAGGCGGATGGGGAGACGCTTATCATTTTCCTTGAACTTTGATTAAAAATGGCTTAAGTTAAAGTTAATGGGAGGGCTTTTTCATGAGGGAAGAAAGATCTCATTTTTACATGACCATTCTCACGGATCTTAGTTAGATCCTTATATGGGTTCTATTGGCCTGGTTAGACATCTTACCTAATTGAAGGTCATTTTTCCCTTTTCTGTGGTGTCCATTACAATTAAGTTCCATGTCAAGCTTTCAACTTTTAAGGTTTCAATACTTTTGCGGTTCTACAAGCTTTGATTGATGTGCATTACCTCTTACGAGATGTTTCATAAATAATTTCTCATTTTACTCTTAAGCTTTCAAAAATCATAGAAGAACATCTAGACTTTTCTCTTTCCTAAGCAAAATTAGAATGAATCTCTATGAGTTTATATTATTTAATTAAACCACGGGAAGTCAGTGATATTTTAAATTTACCCACCATTATGATAGTAGCCTTGATTTAAAGTTTGAAAGATGGCCATTCCAAACTTTTGGTTGCTAAAAACTTGTTTGAGATCATATTAGATCCTTCAAAAAACGAAACTATATCAACAAAATGGTTTACTTGAGGCTTTAAGTCTTATCGCCTTTGCTTTTGATCAGTTTAGATGGATTGGTTTACAAATTGGTCAAATTGATTGCATTGAAAACCTATAATTGTAAAACCGAACCAATCAAAATATTGATATAACCTAACCAACTAAACTGAAGTGATTCAATTTATGTGGTAAGGTTTTGAATAATTTGAGATTTAGATATGAAATAATAGTTTGCTATGTGAATCTTGTTTGAAATGATATTAGCAAGAGAACCAAAAGTGTTTATGTTCTTTTTGGGAAATACAATTTCAGGTCCAACAAAAGAAAATGATCATCCCGAAAAGAACATAGTTAGGAATAGTAATAGCCTAATAGGCAACATATTTACTAGGTTGAACAGGAAACACATTATTTGATTTCATCCTACAACATGCTTACTTATAAAGAGACGAACACATGAAATTTTGAACAACTAGGTTGAGCTTGTTGAGACAAATGGAGTGTAACATCATTGTCAAGAACCTTGCACGTGCTTCAAAATAGATCATAGGAGATCATTGAACCAAAAAATTATCAGAAGTGTAATCTTACAAAAAATCATTACTCTTCAAATTATAAGAGTTATACAATTGCCTATTATTAAAAAAGCTCGAGCTGCTATGAGTGCACTTGCAAATAAAAATCAGCAGCACTATCATAAATCAAAGCAGAAAGCAAGCATACCATAATATATATGTTCCAATTAACAACTAAATTTTTTTCCATTTAAACTAGAGTAGAAACCGATACTGCTGTGACAAACCAAAGTAAAAACTAATGGTTTTGTAACAAACCAGAGCATAAACTAAGCCTTCGAGGTAAACTTTTTGGCCTTTGGGAAGATTTCGACATGAAACTATTTTATCCAAGCAAATAATTTTAAGAAAAGAAAAAAACCTCTGTTAAAACATAAAATATACTGTTGTCAATCATTTAGGGTTTAAAAAATATTCTATTTCATTTGAAGAAGGGAGAGATGTTTCTCAAGATCAATACAGAGCTGTTAAGAACCTTGCGAGAGTTCAAAGTAAAGAATTTTACGGCTATAATTGAACTTGCAGGTGAAATGAATGTATTGAAAATTTGAATTGGTAAGATATGAGAATTGTTAGAACTTCTCATGACCCCGACTTCCCCATTTTTAACTTTGATCAAGGAGTAAATCATCTTCATATTTTGCCTAGCTTTTGCCCGATTATTTGAAGAGAAAATGCCTTGAGACCAATGCAGTTTGAGCCATTAGCGAAGGGGCGAGTGATGGACGCAACATAGAAGATTGCCATCTATTCATTTTTGTGAATACTTTAGATAATATAGAAAGTTTTTTTTGCAACTTTTAATACCATCACAATGATCATGAACACAACATAGAAGATTGCTATCTCCTAGAAGTTTTATTGGACCAATTGTTGAAAGGGCACATGAGGGAGTTTTAGTGTCAGTATGGTATGACCAATTAGAGGAAATCAACCATGACCACGTAGAGCTATATAGAATTTGGGGGTTAATCAACACCATTTTTGTAGGAGTGAAATAGAACCATTGCTTTATCAAGCCTTCAATGAATCTAGATGATTTAGATTCTTACCTGTATATACACACATCTTATCACTTTTTGGAGTCAATGTTATACTTGTCAATTACATTATTTTTATTGTTGTATGGCCTTCACAACAGTTATTGATAATCTTGAAGTTTACCATATTCTCATATACTTGGGTAGCTTAGTTGACAATTCTTTCTTTTATACCATGAAAAAACATGCATTTATAAGAACTTATGCCCCATAAAGGGGTCATTGATTGGCTCCTCAGTGAACCAGGAGAACTTGAAAACGTTGTCACTCTTATCATTTTGTGGAACGCTAACCAACGTTATGAGGTAATGTAAATGCATTTTATGTTCCTTAGGGCATCATCAACCTATACACCTTCAGAAGCTTGCTTTTGAGCATGTTCCAAGCCATCTCATCAATTTACCACTTAGCATTAAATATGTTACTCCTTAAGACAATAACGATCAAGGGCTACTTAGTTTTGTACAAGATGTGTTATCTCGACACAATATAGACTTAAGTATTGAGATTAGTGCCAAAAACCTTGAAAATATGTGAAATCTTGCAACACATTGAAGTTTAGTAAAATTTTTGTTAAATCAACGTAATCCTCTTTAAACTTTCAAAGCCAGTTCCTTTTTGTTAGATGTAAAGTGCCTCAAGCCATCCTATAGAAATCATGAATACAATTTAAGCGTTGCCTTAGTTTTAAGTTCAATTTGAAGCTAAGGCTTTTCATATAGGAGATTTGGTCCTCTAAAAAGTAAAAGAGGCTGACTAAATGGAAACTTTGCCAAGCAAATGCCCAATTAGGAGCATCACAAGATATTAGTCGATATTCAACATCTAAGAATATCCTTTGGATCTTAAAAGCATTGATAGGAGTAAAGCTCGTAGGCCATTTTAAGGAATTTGAGCATAGACTACTGGCCTTCAAATGCTTATTTCATCCCCTTAAAAATTCAACATAGCCTTGCCCTAGTGGAAATAAATCTTTTTGGCCAACCTCAAGTAATCTATAGGGGTGTTAATTTGCGTAGAAAGATTGGTTTTAGATCTGGCTTGAAGTCAACTTGAATCGAATATACTAGAAATGAAGCTAATCTATTCAATATATTACTTCAAGTATTTGATCTTAACCCTACTCAATTTGAACCTGTTTAGTTATACCGAACCCATCCAACTTATTTTTATATGGATCATGCAATTTTTGGATCCACATGATCCAATTAACTTGAATATGAATCAATTAACTTAATTAACTTGACTCAAACCTACATAATTAGAACCTGAATAATAATTGGGTCAAATTTGAGTTATCTGAATCAACCCAAACCTGACGTGAATAATAATTGGGTCTAAATGCATGACCCAAACCTGATTCAAATACTAATCTGGTCAACTTGAACCAAAAAATTTTGTGGCAAGTTCTTGTGTGGGTCATTTATTGACACCTATAACAACTGAGTGTAGTTTTTAGATGCTAAAGGCCTAGTGCAACACACTAATAATTTACTTAACCTTTAAAACTGCAAGCTCACTGTCGCCTTGTAATGATTGTGCATATCTTTCAATTTTCATGAGCTTCTATGACATCTAGCCACTCGCAAGTGTAAGCATATCCTTTGAGCCTAAAGTGTTAATTGTAGCTCCTAAAAGATTAAGCAGAGCCTCTCAAACACAAGTGCTAACATTGGATCACCATTTTTATATTTCAACCACAATCACTATATAATAGAGATCATTCTATTAATTTTACTATTATCACTCAAGACAATCCTTTATTTTTCATGTATAAGAAATAAGAGGAGCATAATAGATTTAGACAACCATTGTAACTAGCCATAACAAGTGACAATCCCGAAATTGTGTATCTGTTTGCACTCTAGTTAAACAACACAAGGGTGTCAACACCCATGACTTAAAATTAAGCATAATGAGACACACCTTGAGGTTTGCTTTATCAATATTTTAAGAAATTTGAAATAACACTTGCGCCTTACGCCTTATTGGGCACTGCATGAGGCGTACGTCTCACACAATACAAGGGACACATTGCCTTAGTTTTGGTGAGGCTTGCACACCTAGACTATGATTTTTTAATTAAAAAATGAATATAAGTAATCTAAATAAAATACTTTTTAAATAAATAATACACCAGTGAAGATGTAGTTGAGTTATGTTATTTTAAATTCTGATTAATATTCAATAAATTATTATTGAATTGATAAGAGGAATATTATTGAGATTGAAAATGAGGAGGATGTGAGAAGATAAACTCAACTAAGGATGAGGAGGCAACAAAAAAAAAATCATTATGTTGATGATTCTAATGAAGACCCATTGAGTGATGAGTGTTGTGGTAATAATTGAGTTTATAATTTTAAAACTTGGCGACTTGTTTTGCTTTTATTTCATTGGATGTTAGTAGGAGTGTAAAGAAAGACTATTTGTACCAAACTTATTTTGAATTGCTATGTTATTACATCACACTTTCGTGTTTGTATGAATTTTCTTATTTTATGGTTTGATGTTTGAAATTTAACATGTTACATGTTTATTTAATAGTTTTTTATTTTCTACTATATTAGGATGCTAATAAATTATCTTTTATGGCATTAATAGATTAGGATATTTATATGTTATTTTTTACCCCATACTTTGAAATTATTACAATATTTCTTACTTTGCACAATTTGTTTATTTTGAGGCTTTAACTTCAAACGGTCTCAAGCTTATGTCTTGCCTCATGGATTTATTTTTGAAAAATGTCTAATAGTAAAATGTGCGTTGTTAATTTTACCAATGGTTGACTGAAATTCCATCAATATTAAGATGGAAAAACTAGTTGTTATAAGGTTGTATTGATGAATTTTTGGTCTATGGTGCTGACCAAAATCCAATAGAAAAGGTAGATGAAAATTTCAACGGGACAAGTTAGTACTTGAGGGAATTTTATTAGTTGTAATAATAAAAGTTTGGTGAATATTTGTTTTTTTTCATAAGTACTATAGACTACTATTTACTATAATCTTGTACTGATAGTTATTTCGTTGGTTTAAAAGCAAATGTTTCATTGTTAACTGCTATGATGATATCATGTTTCCATTGGATATTCCATCAGTTGGTTGTCCATCATTTTCCTTTGATAACCTATAGTTCTGAAGAAAATACATGACTTTCAATGTTGCGTCGACTTGTTATAACAATTAAATAATCTTGTACCAATTTATTGCATGAGTTATTTAGTACATAATAATAAAAAGATATCAAATATCACAACCAATTTATTGCAGTGGATGAGAACCCGAGTTGTGCATCTACCCGCGCAAGTGCCTTTTTCTGCGGTAGCCTTCTAGGCAAAAAGCGATCCATGAGACTATGGGAACGGGGGAGCTGAGTATGGGGCAAGCTAGACTTATGGAAGAAAGAAAATCAATATAGGTCTGGGAAGGGAATCCAACTCCCGTTGGGTGGAATGAATTTCAATCGAGGAAATTAGGGATAATACTCATGCATAAGAAAGCTGAAGGTGACAATCTTTGAAGGAGACGATACCTATGGTTGGATTTATCATGTGGAGAGATACTTTGCTGTTAATGGGTTAACAGAGGACGAAAATTAATGGCCGTGGCTCTTGTTTGGAAGTGAAGGCTCTAGTATGGTGTTAATTGATTGAACAACGTTGATTAATTAGAACATGAGAAGAATTCAAGGACTGATTGTTTGAGCGTTTAAACTCACATGCGAAGGGGATTTAGATGAGCAGTTTTTTGAATTGATCCATGTTCTGTCATGGATTATAAGGAAAAATTTGAAGTGCTATCCAATCATTTGAGAGGGTTATCGAAAGAAGTATTGGAAGTAAACTTCATGAGATGGTTGGGGCCAAAAATTCAAGTAGCATTTTGTCCACTGAGACCGCAAGGATTGCAAGAAACTATGAAATTAACGATGCAGTTTTTAGGGTAGATTAAGATGAATTGAAATCTTTTAATAATTGAGTTCCAAGAGGGAGACATGATGGTGGTACTTCGCCGTTACACTAGTTTGTGCAATACCTTGGTGATACTTAAGGATATGGTTAGGGCAATATAGGACACAGAGTTGAGATTGTTGATTGATTTGCATAACATGGAAGAGATATGGTACAGCGTTGGTAGAGATTCCGACACCGATCCAACAACTCTTACAATAATTTACATAAGGTTTTCATTGCCAGGTGGATTGTCTCCTCGGAGGTAACACGAGCATGTGAGTTCAATGAATTGTTCTGATCGCTATGACATGGGCATTTTTTTTTGCCCACAATACAGTCTGAAGTCTATTGAATATTATCATTTATATGATAAACTTATAATAAAGTTTTTGTAAATAAACATTTGGAAAAATTTTGTTTTGCATGCTAATTGCATATATGGCTCTTAGGATAGCCCTGTCTGGCCATCCTTTTTTTTTTGCCGGCATTAGTTTTTCTTTTAAATGTACGTGGTCTTGTGTATTTTCTCTTATTTATTTATGTTAGAAAATGTTATGCACATCCGATTTCATTGGAGCTTCTTTGTGTGCCCCACTCGTGCGCTTAGAGCCTTGGTTGACTTAGCAGTGGGTCGTCTGCTCTGCTTGTTGCCCTTGATGTCTCGGAGGCTATTTTGCTTCCTTCGTGGTGCTTGAACTTCATTCACCTTTACTTTCGTGCTCTTTTGCAATGTTGTAGATTTTTCTTTTCATCATTTATCAATTTTCATTATTCTTTCATTAAACTTAGAGATTCAATACAAAAAATATTCATCTTTGTAGGGTAAATGTCTTTTGTTCTTCTAATGAGGAGATTTTTACGTTTGCCTCCCTCACCCTCTCATTTATTGGCAAGTTTTTCATTGGTCACCCTACCATGATGGCGATTGCAAGTTTGTGTTTGATTTATAGCTGCTAAGCGATTATTTCAGTGGGATCATTGGTCATCGACTTGTCATCATAGGGATTTTTTTAATAGTAGATCATGTCATACTATTTATAAAACAGTTCTACTATATTTAATGGTATCTTGATGTGCGTTAAAATGGTCCCCACATTTTGATTGTTCCGTGGAGCATTTTGTCACTCCAATTTGGATCACTTTATTCATGAATTCATTTGCATTTCTTCAAGTATTTGACGTTATGGTCTTTAACTTCAATATTCGGAAAAGCCTCTATAAGTGGATGCTAGAACAATTTGTGGTGTTAGCCCTTTCTGTTACTATAGTATTGTTACAAATGAATGCCACTACCCTATTCCATGTTGAGGTGTGGATTGGGTTTTCATCTTTTGGATATCGGAAGGAGGTGAAATTTAAAAACATTCCTTCGTACTGTTTTTTTTTTTGCCTTACTTTTGGACGCAAATTCTTGGATTGTCTCAAGGCTCATCCTTAACTTCGAAATCTTCAATTTCAGTCACAGAACCCTCCACTTATTGACTTCTTCGTAGAAGATCATCCTTCTATTCCAGTCTATTCTTGAAACCTGATGCCTATTCATATTTCTCTTCAGAAGAAACTAGTTGACGGATCTTCTCTTGTCAACTTCTTAGTGTTGATCGGGAAATTTTTTGTTGAAATTATCACCAATAATTCCTTTTATGTTCTGGAAATACCTCAACCTCCTCCATTGGTGAATAAAATGATGATTATTTGTCATAATTTATATTTTATTTGATTGGGGCATTAAGAATGAATTATCGGGTGGATGGAAGATTTTATGTTCTTTATACCTAAAGGGGCCGTAATTAGAAAAATATTTAATGTCATTCTTCATTTTTTTCACTATGGTTCAAGCCAGTGGTTCCACATGATGCCTTTTTAGTTTTTATCGCTTTATTATGTTTCTCTTTTTGCCTGGCTTTCTTGGTTTCTTGATGTACATATACCATTATCTACTTAATATATTTTAATAGGAAAAAACAATCTAACGATAAACATATACTATATGATATGACATTTTGATCTTGGTGCGGATCACATTTAATCTTATTAATGATTTAAGAAAATTATCAATGGAATTTTTCTAAATTTGTTTTTTTTTTGATTGGGCATCTAGAAGAGAGAGGTTTCCAGGGTAAATTATAGAGGTTTATCTTAATTCTTCTTTATTCCCTCTTTATTTAGTGATGCCCTTTCTTTTTAGGAGAATTGATTGAATCTTCTCATTTTCTCCTCTTTTTATTGGGAGGTTAGAATATTATCTTGAATTTAGCCTTGAACATTTACTTGCTTTGTTGCTCTCGTCATTTTAGGAAATTGAATAAACAATTTTACAGTCATTCATTCATCTTTTTTGCTTGTTTGAAATGCATGTTTTATTCTTTGTAGAAATTTAGGCTTGGTGATGGTTTTGGAAGCCTCTAAAAAAACAAAAAAACTAAAAATCTCCTTTTTTTTGTTTAATTCTATNGGTGCGAATCACATTTAATTTTATCAAATGATTTAAGAATATTATCAATGGAATTTTTCTAGATTTGTTTTTTTTTTGACTGGGCATCTAGAAGAGAGAGATTTCCAGGGTAAATTATAGAGGTTTATTNGGTGCGAATCACATTTAATTTTATCAAATGATTTAAGAATATTATCAATGGAATTTTTCTAGATTTGTTTTTGTTTTGACTGGGCATCTAGAAGAGAGAGATTTCCAGGGTAAATTATAGAGTTTTATTTTAATTCTTCTTTATTTCCTCTTTATTTAGTGATGCCCTTTCTTTTTAGGAGAATTGATTGAATATTCTTATTTTCTCCTCTTTTTATTGGGAGGTTAGAATATTATCTTGAATTTAGCCTTGAATATTTACTTGCTTTGTTGCTCTCGTCATTTTAGGAAATTGAATAAACAATTTTACAGTCATTCATTCATCTTTTTTGCTTGTTTGAAATGCATGTTTTATTCTTTGTAGAAATTAAGGCTTGGTGATGGTTTTGGAAGCCTCTAAAAAAAAAAACTAAAAATCTCCTTTTTTTTTGTTTAATTCTACNTATTTTTATTTATATTTTTATGAGCCTGTGATTCTGAATCAATCAATGGCAATTCTGCCAGNTATATATATATATATATATATATGTATATGTTAAGAAATGACCAAAGGCTATCATACGAGCCTCCAGCTATTTATGATGTGTCTAACTATTTGAGTACCACCTTCTTAAGGTTCACGTTGTTAGAGGGGATTCGAACCCCCAACCTAAGGGGTCTTATACTGAGGATGTCAACCAACAGGCCGGGGTACGCAAGTCATGAGGGGGATGGTAGATGTCTGATGCTCGCACGGATCAGATTCACACATACATAAAATATAATAGATAAAAAGGGACTTTTACATATCAAACGCCTAAACGGATTCACACTTACATAAAATAACCTGCGGTCTTTATTTTTGGGGTATTTCTAGGTTATTTCGGTATTATTAAAAATGACACATAAATAACCAGAAAATAACTTAGAAATAACTTGGTCCGCACGTAGAGTTGCGTTAGGAGTCCGCACATAAAATTTTTTTAATTCTTTGACCCCTTAAACTNTGCCAGTATATATATATTAAGAAATGACCAAGGACTATTATACGAGCCTCCAACTACTTATAATGTGTCTAATTATTTGAGTACCACCTTCTTAAGGTTCACGTTGCTAGAGGGGATTCGAACCCCCGACCTAAGGGGTCTTATACCGAGGATGACAACCAACAGGCCGGGGTACGCGACATTTACGTACATACTACATAACTAACAAACAAGACGCAAGTCATGAGGGGGATGGTAGACATCTGATGTTCCCACGGATCAGATTCCCACTCACATAAAATATAGTAGATAAAAAGGGACTTTTACATATCAACCGCCTAAACTTTTTAAATATAATTTTTTGACNTCTCCTTGAGCAATTGAAGATCAAAGATTTTCTTGGGAAAGTTATCTCTTTGTACCAACAAGAGGCATAATTTTTCTAGTTGATAATTNCATTTCAATTTGATTTCTATCTTGATTAAAAGAATTCCAGTTGGATATAATTCTTTGCAGTTTTCTCCTTGAGCAATTGAAGATCAAAGATTTTCTTGGGAAAGTTATCTCTTTGTACCAACAAGAGGCATAATTCTTCTAGTTGATAATTTTTTATTGTCTTTTATTGTCTTCTTCTTAATAATTGCTATTATTGTGATTAAATGCTGTCAAATTTAATATAATCTGATTTTGCTACATGGTTTTCAATTGAATGTGAATGGTTTTCTTGTGAATTTGAAAGTGCATGCTTATATTTGTGCATCTCATCAACAAATTTTGCATTAGAAAATTCAGTACCCATGAATTCCTAAATTAGATTTGTATCATAGCTTAAGGTTTTATTATAATGACTAGTTTTAGGGTATAATATTGGGTAAATCAACAAAATCACGACTTATTATAAGATTCATGATATTTAAGCCATTTGAATTATTTTTTTATTTGAGGTTGTTTGTCGATAGAATAACCATTATATTTGTGTGATTTTTTTGTTATTAGAAAAAAAATATGCAGGTAAGCATCAATTTTTTATTTTCGTTAACATCACTTTTAAAAAATAGTTATATTTTGTTTATTAGTATTTGTTTGGAGTTTTATTAGTATTTTAATTGCATGCATCACACCATATTATATCATTCATTAGCTATTTTCATGATTGCCATAAAAGCATTCCAGAAATTTACTTTTGATGAAATTAATTATAACTTTATTGATGATATGAATTTATACTGGATGATAAGATCATGAGTTGCTTTAAGCTCTGAAAGGTTTCCTATAGGAATCTTCAATATATTAACTACCAAAGTAAAAAAAAAAATCATATAAGAAAAAAAAAATGCTTGAGATGAATGCAGGAAAGTTAGAATGCGCACTAGAAAATTCTCAAAATAGTAGAGAAATCTTAAGGCTTAGCTCAGTATAATTTTTTGTCGCACACAGATAGAAAGACAAATGAATCAATTTTTTTTTTTGGGAAAAAATTATAGAAAAGAAAAAAAAAATCACGGGGACTTGCCTAGTCTAAATAATCTATTAAAAAATTGTAGGTATATGGGTTCACTTTTCTTGTGAATTGGGGAAGATGAGATTACAAAAATTGGCAATTATAGTTATATCGTTGTTTGGCTATAATAGTCATAATTGGGCTATAACAATCATAGTTAGTTACAAAAGCCATAGTTGGGGGCTACAACAACTATAGTTTAAGTTACAACAAATGTAGTTGGTGACTTACCTTAATTGTAGTTGAGTACAAAATTGTAGTTTGTGGCTACAACGACCATAGTTAAGCTACAACAAATGTAGTTAGTTGCTACAACAACTGTAGTTGACTGCAACAATTGTTGCGGATGTCAAAAATAGTTGGTGGTTGTTCTTTTGCACTTCTCATTATGAGTTATGCCTTAGTTGTTAGATCACTCTTCTCTTCTTCCCCTATCATGTTAAGAATGATGGTTTATTTATAATTTTTGAGGGGATCATTTTGATAAATTTGACCAATCTCCTAAAAAAATCTGTTGTAATGCCATGTTTATTCCTTTAATTACAAGCTATTTTTTCAAAATTTGAGTGTTTAAACTACTCAAAATTAAATAATCTTGGGCTTGTTGTTGGATTCATTTTGTCGAGCCAATCGATTTGACTATAATCAAACCAAATTTAGATATTACACTTCAAGTGTTTCATCTTGTCTTATTTTGAATCAGATTAAATTACTTTCAGTGTCATTAGTCTTGTATAGTTTTGATGCTTAGCTTCACTAAAAATTTATTGAAATTAGAATTTGGATGATCTTAAATTTGAATATGGAAGATTTATTTTCTAAAATGCTGAGATTCATGCCCCATCAAATAAGTTTCTTGGTAACATATCAATCAGGAAATTCTTGTATTAGTTCGTTTTTGATGTATTGGATTCTACTTGTCTCATGAACTGTCGACCAATGCTTGAAGTCTTCTCTGAAAAAGTCTCATATTTAATACTAGGTTTTTTATGAAACTATTATTAAAGATGAAATCATAAAGTGACTTATAAGTTGCAATAATAGATCTACTTGTGACAATTCATGGATTATTTTGTAGGAAGGTCAATAATTAGGCTTAAATTATTGACGGATATCAACTAAACATTTTGTTGGAGCTGTTTTTTTGTTTTTTTTTCCTAAGCTGGAAAAGATTGATCTGTAGCTTCCAAGGGCCATAAAATTTGGAAGTATATGGATGGCTTTTGTGTTTGGCTCTGTTGCTTGTGCTTGAATGCTTGTACTCAGAGTTTTTTGAGTCTTCTATCCATTGGTATTGGTGTTCTTTTTTTTTTTTTAATTTGGTTGGGTTATGTGCTCTTTTTCTCTGTTTGCCCCATAGAACTCTTCTAACATTCTGTTCTATGTTCTGCATCTTCAACCTTTCTATTTAGCACTTCATCTGATTTGTGTGATCTGTAGCAGCTTTACACAATTCCTATGGTTTACCCCCCGGAATGTTATGATTCTGATGTAATTCCTGAAGTTTCTGGTTCAGTATAACAAAATTAGCTTCTGGTTTTATCTTTATTTTATCTGTAAATTTAGGGAAATTGTGATTATAGATTGGGGATTTGATGCATGTAAAAATAATACTTGATTTCTATCTTTATTGAATGAATTTATACTTCAATGTAATTCCTTGTAGCCCTGTCTTGTTGCAATTGGAGATTGAGATCCGTGCTTTGTTCGTTTACTTCTCTAATATTAGTCATTGTTTCGATTACATGATTAAATTTTGTCAAATTTGGCATATTATGATCTGTTATTGCTGTGCGATTCTAAACCCAATGTATGATTTTCATGCTTTATTTCTTCAGGATAAAATTTGAATTATCATTTGTGTTAGATTTATATATTTTCAGCTATTATCTCAAGGGATGAGTCGTTGTCTAACTAAGAGTTTGTAAACTACAAATTTTGGAAGTGTGTAATTTTGATTACCTCGTCATAGCCTTGCATTAGAATACCAGAGGTCTTATGGCATCCTACGTCAGATGAAGGAAAAGCTGAAAAGTTAGATTATGATGGCCGGTGATCTGAAATTTCATTCTGTTGCGATGAAACAATATAATGCATTATACTTTTGGATTTCATCTTAGACTTATTTCTCTGATCTATTCCACAACTTTTTTCTGGTCCTCTCTGCTTGATGGGCTGCTGAGTACTTTAACTTTCCTAAATAGAAAGTCTGAAAATTCCCATTTCCATCTCTGAAATCCTGCAGATATCCCAGAATATTTTGCTGTTTGTGGAGTATCAGAGCGCAGTTAATCTATCCTCTGTAGTTTTCTGTGGCTGATTCCAGCTTTTCCTCTGATTTTTGTTTATCCCTTTCAGCATTTTGCTGCCTTGACTTCCTGTGTTTCTTCTGATGCCCGCACGTCTCTAAAAAAAAATGCCGGTCAATTTCTTCTAGAGATATTTACATCACAGACCATACAATTCTTATTCGTTTACATATCTAACATCTAAATTTCTCCAAATTGTTAACATCACATCAGTCATAAACCAGAGACCCTGCTTCTCGGGGTGGACTCCTCTAAACTGCTCGAAAAGCCCCAGGAAGTTGAATTTAACATGGTTTTTCATGCTTCTCTTCATTTTGTGTCATATAACAAATGTCCTGTCTCATTTTTTTTTCAACAATGAATATGATGACTCATATCTTACGGCAAATTCGGCAAAATTTCTATATATATATTTTTAAAATCTACTTATGATTCCTCATGAAATGAATGCCTTTTATTCATTCTTCAATTGCTATGTGATATAATATGCTGCAAACTTGTCTTTAGTTGGTTCTCATTTTTTCCTATATCCAACATATGTGTTCCTCTACAGATCAACAAAACAGGAACTGGCATCACTGGCCGAAGCAGCTAAGGATCTGCTAAATTCAGCATCAGAATTTGGAAATAGTGATGCTTATATCACCGAAAAACCGGCTGTTGAAGCTGAAGGAGAGAGATGTTTTGAAAAGGTTGAAAGAGAGAAAATTGTAATCTCAATCCAGGACAGCAAGGGTGGACAGCAGCAGTTTCGGCTGTTCATGGTATTATATTTTACTGAATCTGATTGTCTTTTTCCCTTTTTTGCGTTTTTGAAAAATTTACATAACGCATAATTCTTGTGTATTGACATATCCGGCACTTAAAATTTGATATTTATATTCAGAACACTTTGATGTCGTAAACCCATGCATGAAAAAACTGTTTTATTCACTTTTACAAAACTAGTAATGGTGGTATTTTTATGTAATGTACACTTTTTTGGGTTATATATATCTAAATATGAATGTTTTGAGGTTAGATATGCGAATATATAGAACTTCTGATGCCCTTTTCCTTACATATGTAGGATGATAAGTTTGAAAAGCTGTTCAAAATATATGCCGAAAAGGCGAAGCAGAAGGTAGAAAGCTTTACTTTCTCTTTTGATGGCCAGAGAGTGAGTCCTACGGCAACTCCTGCAGGACTTGGTTTGGAGAATGATGATATTATTGAGGTAAATTTCTTGTCATCTTCTGACCAATGTGAGTGTTTAGATTGATGGATTTAAATCTTTTATTTTTTGTAAAGTTCGGCGAGTGGGAGTGTTAAATTTTTAGGTTATGTTGTAGTAGTATTCTATCGGAACTCTGCATGTTTTTTATTTTTATTTATATTTTTATGAGCCTGTGATTCTGAATCAATCAATGGCAATTNTATTTTTATTTATATTTTTATGAGCCTGTGATTCTGAATCAATCAATGGCAATTCTGCCAGTATATATATATATTAAGAAATGACCAAGGACTATTATACGAGCCTCCAACTACTTATAATGTGTCTAACTATTTGAGTACCACCTTCTTAAGGTTCACGTTGCTAGAGGGGATTCGACCCCCGACCTAAGGGGTCTTATACCGAGGATGACAACCAACAGGCCGGGGTACGCGGCATTTACGTACATACTACTTAACTAACAAACAAGACGCAAGTCATGAGGGGGATGGTAGACATCTGATGTTCGCACGGATCGGATTCCCACTCACATAAAATATAGTAGATAAAAAGGGACTTTTACATATCAACCGCCTAAACTTTTTAAATATTTTTCCCTTAAACCTATAATTTAGAATTAAAATTTGAAGTTTGGGTTCATACGTAAAAATCTCGAAAAACAAATAATATATATTAAAAAAAGAGGAAATATATGATACATTTAGTTTTATATGACCATTAATTCCTTCATACAATAGTGCAANTTAGAATTAAAATTTGAAGTTTGGGTTCATACGTAAAAATCTCGAAAAACAAATAATATATATTAAAAAAAGGAAATATATGATACATTTAGTTTTATATCACCATTAATTCCTTCATACAATAGTGCAGGCATTAGGGTTCTCCTCGCTGAAAATGGAGGTGAGGCGATTAGGATCGGTGCCAATGTTGTAAATACCCTCTCGAATAGGGGTAGGATAGTAACTGTACTCCCCGCTCAAGTACTCCCTTCTCCGCGGCGGCCTTTCCTCCCACCTCGGCAACGGCGACATCACGTAGCAATGCGGCGGGCCGCGCTGGACCGGACCCGGTTGTTTTTGAACCGGACCTGTGGCCGGTGAACTCACCACATGCGACGGGTCAGCTATGGGCACCGGTTTCGCCGGAGCTGAGGTGGCGGCGGCGGCGGCGGCGGAAGTGGTGGCGGTGGTGGTGCTCATAGGGTGCTGATGTGCAGGATTCTCCACCGGGCGTGGTTTCGGGGGATTTGGATCAGGCGGAATAATGACAATGGGCGTATGCGTATCGTTNCGCCGGAGCTGAGGCGGCGGCGGCGGCGGCGGAAGTGGTGGCGGTATTGGTGCTCATAGGATGTTGATGTGCAGGATTCTCCACCGGGCGTGGTTTCGGGGGATTTGGATCAGGCGGAATAATGACGATGGGCGTATCGTTACTGAAATTTACAGATTTGATGAGTGTTGTTGTTGGGCGGGAGTAGAGGTAGGCCGGCGGTGGCGAAAGCTTAACTGCTCTGGATATGCTTCTTCTCTCCTCTTTTCCTGTTTCAATATCCAAAAAAATAGCTTTAAGAAAATGATAATATGATTAAATAATAGCTAAACTGGTCTGGGATTATGTTACCACTGCACTTCCCAAATGCCTCGGAGAACTTCTTCCCGAGAGGGCAGCACCCCATTTCTCACCCTCTCTCTTTCTCTCTCTATCTCTTTGGGGTCACATGCTTCTTCTCATGCAAAAGTGGTGGATGAAATGGAAGAGATTATAAAAGCCAGGAGGAGGATGGTTCAGAGACGAGGAAAGAGTGGTCATCTTCTTAGTTCATGAATAGATAGGCATCCACGAACTAAAGTAAGGCCGCTTTGAATATATTCTTCATGCCTTTCTCTAAAAGCTTCTCTTTTTCTCCTTCGAATCTTAGAGTGAGAGAGAGAGAGAGAGAGAGAGAGAGAGAGAGAGAGAGAGAGAGGTTATTTGCATCGTTTACGTTAATCAAAAGTTAGGGTTGGATTCCTTAGGGGAGGCCTACCTATCGACAAAAATATTACCTACGTGTGCAGATATGCGGAGGTCTCCCATCCATAAAAAAAGTTGTTTTATTTTTTTTTTTTATATTTTTTTTTGCATTTACGATGAACATATGTGATTTTCACATACCTAATACCCTTCGTTTGTTATTTTCATATTCTAAAAATATCTATTAGGACCAACATTGTTATTTTCATATGGGCTTTTTTGTTTTTTGTTTTACTCATATGACTTTTTTTTCCCCGTTAAAGAACATGAAGGAAAATCGAGTTCTTCTCTGTTATTCTTTCCTCCGTTTCGTTGAAGGCCATAACTAAGCATCTTAATTATGTTCTTCAAGTCTTTTGCATGGGAGGATCTAATATTGAGAATAAAAGTAATATTAATCATTCCTAACTCTAAACTTCAAATATTTTCTTTACAAATATAAAATTAGGCATTACAATATATCATCACTAATAATTTTTACCCGATCATTATTGATTCATGACAAAACATCTGAGATGGTAGAGTGATTATTTGGTTTATAAAGCTGTGTGAAAATCTAGCACATAATCAAAGAATAAAAGTGGTAGGTACAAAAATCAAAAGTTTTATGTGGAAAGCCAAAATAAAGAAAATGTCACATGGCCCAATCCAATTAAAAATATCCATTATTGTTTGATTAGTATATGAACTGGCCATTGTCCCAAGGGCAGGAAAGGGTCACAATGTTATGGTGTTGCACAACAGTTGAAGGCGGTAGCAGTTGCAGAAACTTCGATAAACCGTCTTTGAAGTGCGTCATTGTGTGGTGTTTGGGATGACATGTTGCTCCTTCACTGCTCTGCAATGTTGGCCGCTATTCTGCACAATGCTTCGTCACTCCATGATGCTGGTTGCTACTCCATACGACGTTCTGTTACTCTGCAACGTCGGTCATTGTTTAACAAGGTGCTTAATTTTTGTGCAACGTTGGTCGTTCAACAATGTGCTTTGTTACTCTGTAGGGTGGTTTGTTGTTCAACAAGGTGCTTCATTACTCGCAACATGTAGAGGGTGGCGAACGGTGGTTTGTGGTAGCAGGTGAGCGCATTACATGAATTTAGTCTATGTTTGACAGACTGATATTAGAGCCGTTGTCAATACAAATTTGACGGCTTTTCGAAGGTTTATAGGGCATGGCTAACTCGTTTGTTGGTAGTCTTATAACCTACAGACTTTTTGATGACGTTTACCTGTGGACAACTTAGTGACTGGTAGTACCCATAGGTTTATGTTTAAAGCATAATCGTTGATAACCTTTGGTTAACCGTTGGATATAAAAAAAAACCAAAAGCCAACAGTAAATATTAAAAACATACTTTTTGTTTATTCGTCAGTTGGTCGTAATAAACTAACGATTAGAGGTTAATGCCAAATTAAAAAAATATATGTTTCTCTCGGGTTAGTTCATAGGTTGAGTAACTGACGACACGGATCATCGGTTGATCGATAGATCGTTGCGGGACTGTCAGCGAGTCGTTGGTCTATTAATCAATGATTCATAATCATCTGATTATACAATAAAAAAGAGCAAAAACTCATCAGAGGATTGTTGCAAAGCAGTCAAAATATTGTAGCATGTAAAAAAGTAAAGTCTTCTTCATTTCAATACAATGTCTACACATGCAATAATGACACATATACCTGCTTTTTTCTCCTAAAACCATTGCCTTTCTGATCGAAAGCTCTCAATACAAGTGGTGGTACCATTGAGGAAGGTAACCCTCATCTTTCTCCCCTTCTCTCTCTCTCATCCCCACACTTTTAACTTTTCTAAATCCAATAAATCTGCCTTCTAACTGGATTTACTAAATCCTGGAATTAATGCAAAACGAAGGAAAAACTGGATTTTAAGAATCTCTAGGATTTATGAATGCACTTTTTTTGTGGTTTGGCAGGCTTTAGCATAAATACTGCTTAAAAGTTGCTATCAAACAATGAGAAAATGTTAAGTACATGCAAGTCACCTATGGACAACAAATAAGAGGACAGATAATGTAGGAGAGAGTATGCATTCGGGCGTACTCTCCTCTTATACGCTATCCGTAGATGTGTTGCACTCACCAAATATTTTCTCATCAAACAACACACTCAAAATTTTGTGTGCTATCTACGTAAATCCCCCTTTATATTATTATTTTCTGTGTAACTCGATATGAGTAGCAGTGATAGTCAATCAAAATTGAAAACCTCAACGAAAAGAAATTTTCTTTAAGTCTATCAATTCGAACTCATGGAACTGTAGTCTGTAGGTTTATTATTCATCATTGAAAATAAATGAACAAAAAAAATATATTAAAAGGGGGTAATTAATTTTCTTGCCATAACCAAGAAGTAATATTGCGCGCATCGGGCATACCTGTAGACCGTGATATTGAGGTGATATTGCATCTCAATATCACCACAATACCATCAATACTATCCCATTACCTTCACACCCAAGCCGCACCTATCTCATCCGTGCAGAATATTTTTTCTAATCCCACGTACTTCCCCTGCGCCGGTTCTTCATCCTCTGTCCTCTTCATCTCTGGCGGTGACTGTTCACTATTTTTGGTTGTGGCTTCGCTTCCAGTCTCGCCGGAGGTGGCACTGCTACCCTCGCCGCTGCCGCTGCTGCTGGTGGTGGTGGGAACGTCTTTGAACGGTCTTCTCATGGGCCTCCTCAAGCTGCTTCTTTGGCTCTTCGAATGCAGATAATTCTCTTCACGACTTGCAGCCCATGGCCGCAATGAGGGGTCCGCCAGGTTTATGCTTTCTTGCTTCTCCCGTTCTTCCTTGATGGGGTTATGAAATGTGCTTCGCGGATGGTTCTGCTTCCTGTTCTGCCGCCGGAAGGAAGGCCCGGGATCCATGTGTGGGGTTGTTCACGCTGATGAATGGGTAATAATTTTTCTTCCTTTAAAAAATATTACTTGTGATTGACCACTCGATCTGACGACGTCTAGACACAACCAGGTCACTGTGATCACCTTACATAACAACTTCTCTTATTCAATTTTGCCAAAATAAGAGTTATGTGGCAATATGAGAGAGAAAAATGGGTGTTTTAACCATATTTTCTAAATTTACCTCTATTTTCTTCAAATTCCTAAAAAGGGCCAATTACAAACAGATCATCCGAAACTACGTCACTGTAAATAGTGCCGGACCCTCTCTCTCCTCCTATTAGGGTGGAAGTGAAGTGCAAGCGAATGGCGTACAAGGAGAGTTCGAGCTGTGCCCGAAAGCCCAAAAATTATGTGCGGAGGCTGCCGGTGGGAAATCAATATGGGTAGGGTTGTAAATGAACCGAACACGAACGAACAAAGCTTGAGCTCGTGTTAGGTTTGTTTTAAATTTAGTTTGTTTGAAATAAGCTTATGTTCGAAATTATTCGTGAAGTCACTGTTCGTGTTTGTTTCTTAATGACTGAGCCGAACACGAGCTGTTTGCGAACGACGAGCTAGTTGACATCCATAATATTAATATATATAAATAATATATTATATTAATTATATAATTTATATTATATATATA